>CABPRJ010000963.1:0-56190 GCA_902439185.1 Cinara cedri | reverse complement strand
TTATACGAAGTTATACGACAGATAATATAATTATTTTTTCCTCTGCACAACATTCCAACCAGCAATTTTGCTCCAACTTTTAATGAGAGCGATGTTTCTAAAAAAAAAATATCACTAGGGAGGTACTTTAAAGAGGTCATTTTTCGATTTTCTCAAGAGATTTCTCAGCCAATGTGAAAAACCCAGGAAACAATTGGGAATATCTATTTTATCATAATATGATAAACATATTGTTGACAAAGCATCACTATCAACTGTACTCCACTCAGAATTGCTTTTTTATAAGAAATGGTTTATCATTGTTTACAAGTATACATTAAATTATCTATATCAGTGGTTGCACTCATCCCCACTATCCTGGGACATCTATTTTAAAATTCGTTTGTATTTTTAATATATTATTAAAATAATTTGTCTTTATTTCATTGTGTAAGTGTAATTCTTCTAAAACTGAATGATTGTAAATGTTATTTTAGGTTTTTATACTTCTATGTCTTTATTGATGTTAATTTTTTTTTTTTTTATGATTCAGTTAAAAATATTTGTAGAGACTTGAAATTTTATACTTGTCACTTGTACTTGGATGTATTACATAATAATCATGCATCTCAAAATATCTACATAATTTTTTACTTAAACAATTTTTGTCGTATTTAAAGTATAAAATTCTACATTAAACTCAGTTTTTTTTTACCACGAAGTAGAACTTATACTTAACTTCCTATTCAATTCTCTAGCATATTTCTGTTTGATTTAACAATTTTATCCACAGAATTAAGTTAATTTAGGTTACCTAACGAACAAAAAAATAAAATTGAAAATATAATAATCATTGTTTTTGTAAATTTTCCCGTTCTTCTTACGTTTTTTCCCTTAACCTAACCTAACGAGAACCGGTATCGGTACAAGAACCAGAGAAAAAATCATTTTCGGAACAGGATAAAAATATCGCGTTACTCATTCCTAGCTGTTGATTTGTATACAATGTAACGAAACTACTGACAAACAAAAAACCAATACGAAAGTGGATTTTACTCAAAAACTGCCTTGTAAATAGTCGCTTCAAAAAAAAATTACCGGTATACGGTAGACACTGCATATCATATAGTATACAGTATACATATAAGTTTATAGGTACTGTTTATACTTAATATTTATATTATATGTACCACATACATTGTATTATTGTAATTTTCTTTTTCTAACCAGGTTTCCCCTGGCGGGAACGACGCAACCCCTCGACGGCAGTGCGCGCGAACATAAAAAGAAAATAAAATTATGGCTTTCGAGTCACGACGGCGGCAATGGGAATGGCTATCATATCCACGCGCACGTCTGCTTAGTCGTGTCCTGTGCTCCTCTACGCCGTCGGCGCGTCCGACGCCTCATCCGTCTAGTCGTAACATCTGTCTCCTCCCTACGTGCTGCTGCGGGGGAACGCCCTCGCCCTTACCAATCTTCCTGCCTGTCCCCCTTTTCCCACATACGGAATATAGAATATATACGTGTGTGCACCTATCTAAATCCATCGCCACCAGACCGTAGCACACTGTACATGCAATAATAATAATAAAATACATAAAGTAGGTAACTGTATGTATATATATATATATATACATACATAATACATAGTAGTAATAAATATTACATGCGTCTAACCCATTATATTATTATACGCCCGTCGTCACTGTGTAGTCATACGACGATATTATTTTTATTATTATGTATCGTGATGGTATAGAGCTGCAATTATTTTCGGTCTCTTCCCTTTAGCAGTTTCCGTCCCTATATTCTATAGTAATTTACTCTATTAATATTATAATAACATAGCATGTTATACACATCCTTGGCCGATATTATAATATTTATATTTTTACACCTATCATATGTAAACAACTATAATTATCCAAAGCCAATGATCGTTATTGTCGCTGTTTCATTTAAATAACAATAAAAAAAAATAATAAATATTTGTATTCGAATTCGAGAACCTTTATCCAGCATATAATCTTTTTCATTTGATTAGTTTATATTCCGTGATAATAAAATCACCTTTTCCAAAATGATTAAACATTTTCAACACCATCTTGATCTCCACATAATCTGATCATACGTATCATATTTCCTCGCGCGATTACGTTTTTTCGTATTTCCCACTAATATGTCCGAACATAAAACAATAAATACAAAATTTGATTGGAAATTATAACACGTGTATTAAAATACTTGTTTGAGATTCTGAGTGGAGTAAAGGAGCTTATGGTTTTACAAAGATGTTAATTTTTGTATAAATATATACGGAGTGATCAATATATCATAAGATACTCATTTTCTCGGAAAGTATTAACTTTTTCTGGAATTAATTGTCTAGAATATTTAAGAAACAAGCTGCTCTAAAATTTTATANGTAAAACCACTACCTACTTTTGATATTCAAATGGCAACCTATAATAGAAATTCAATAAATATAGATGAAGTATTAATTAAAATAAATTTTAGTGTTGAAATTTTTGATTAAGCCGTTTTAATTAAGTGTGAAAATAATTAATATTCAATAAAATAACATGTTATGCGATAAGGAATTACAATCAGCACTGTGAATTACGTAACTCTTTAACTTCTATTGAATATTAATTGTTCTCACGTCCATTTTTTAGAAATTAAAACGGCTATAATTAAGAAACTATTAATCAGATATGAATATATGTTACATGAAAAATTTTAGAATAATAAGTTTAACAAAATTACTATTTTGAAAATTGTCTAAAGTGAATAAATAAAAAGTTATATTTTTTGTGTTTAGGGAATGAAAGTAAAATTGAATGTATTTCTGTTAGCAATGATTAACCATTGCTAACGAAAAAACGATTCTGAGTGGAGTTCAGTTGATAGTGTAATTGCTTTTTCAAATATTTATTTATATATATATATATTTATGTCATGGTAAACTAATAAAATAGGCAATATATATTTTCTTTAAAAATATTTGTTCAATATTGTACCTATTTTCCCGTTTTTCCTACGGTTTACCCATGGTTTATTTCTGAATTTCCCATTTACTGCGAAAACTAATGAAAAATCAAAAAATGACTTCTCTATAATCGGTCTAGGACAAATGGGCGCCGCCAACTGGCCACGGCCAACTCGGCGCAGCCAACTGTGCGCGGGGTCAAGTGGGCTCGAGTCGAGTGGGCGTGAATATTATTAAATAAAATATAGATCAGATTATATTTTTACTATTTGCGTAAGCAACAATAAAATATTGTAGAATACTATTATACTAAAAGTTGTCTTGTTCGACCTACCACATTAAAAGATTCGAAAGTAATTTCTAAAGAAATTTAATTACATCGTAATTTATCTTGCCGTTGTTTATGTGTAAACCGGTCAGTCGGTTACAGATTAGGCAATAATAAATTATTATAACAAGACTGAAATATTGACGAAACCAATGATAATAATAATACAAATATTAATAATAGTAATAATGTAGATCATTAACTATTTAGCGTCCAGCTGTTCTGGCGCTCACTTGATTTCACATCCAGTTGGCTGCGTCAAATTGGTCGTGCCTAATTGGCGGTGCCCACTTGTCCCATTCCGCTCTAAAGTCAGATTTCCTTTTTGAAAAGTGCTATTTTTCATTTTAGATTTTCAGGTTTTCATATTACATTAAATTAGGCTTAAACAAAATAGAAATTTTAGAATCTGAGCGGAGCGATGTATTGGTCTTACTATGATATTTATTTATTTGTTTTATCTGTGAACAACTTTTCTATCAGAAATTTTGCTTCGATTTTCAAGTATAGCACTTTTTCTAAAAGGAAATTTATTTGGGATGGTACTTTAAGGAGGACATTTTTTTGATTTGTCCAAGGGTTTCTACAATAAATGGAATAAACTGGGAAAAACGTAGAAATAACAGGAAAATGTACGAAACGTATTATTTTCAAATCGTAAATAATATGGCAATTTAAAACATGTAAAACCGGACTCCCCTCAAGTATTTTTTCGTTAACAAAGATTAATCGTTTTGTACAGACATACATTAAATTCTCCTCTAACTATATCTTACCATCCCAACTTCTCACTTATTACAGTGGCCCACTGGCCGCATCCATCGTGCGAATTATTTCCGTAACTTTTTCGGATTGGATCAGACTCAATTTTCGGATTTTCGTATTGGATTAGATCTAATAAACTTTGAATTTCTGTCGGGTTGGATTGGATTTACTATTGATGGCCTATGCAGGGCTCTAATACCTACAGCCGGAAATTTCCAATTTGGAAGGGAGGGTAGAAAAAATTGTTGTATTCATTATCATAGTATATCAATATCAATTATCACCATTTATAATCCTAAATAAACATAAGAAGACGCATGTGCCGTCTTTGTCTTACAAACGTACAACAAATTATTGTTCAGCTGAGGCTTTGTGCTGTTAGTTTTAAAAGTAGAACGAATTGACTCATTATAACATTTAAAGTTAAGAACTTACAACATTATATGTGTAAGGTGTAATGACGGCACTTCAATTTACTATTTTAATTTTCAATTTAAATATAAGAATTATTAAATTGTGACATTTCACATATACCTACTCATAATATTAAAAATTAAAATAACAACATGCGTACATTATATGACTCGAGTAATAGATACACCACGCAGTGAGACCACTGACTTGAAATAATATTATTAGAAAATAAACCTAATTATTTTGGAGTTTAATAAACTTAAAAAAATTAAAACAAATAATTTTAATAGGTTAGTATTTAGTACTTTACTCATAATCTACATTTTTAAATGTAATTTAATTTAACAATGCTTACAAATTTAACGCTAAGTATATCATAATAAATAGTTAGACTAAGTGTTCAACAAAAAAAAAAAAAAAATGTGTGCGTTAAACAGTACATTTTTTTGAAATAATAGTTTTAAGTTTAAATGTTGACGAAAATTATGGAAATCGCAGAATTTCAAAATATGGGTAACTAAACTTCACTCAGATTCGTATTTCGTCATCAATTTTTGCCGTTAAACACAGTTATATTTTCACAGTTACGTTTTTACATTACGATTCACAGTTAAAGCTATTCGTAGAGACTTGGAATTTGGACAGAAAACTTATACATGGATTTCTAGATAGGGTAAAATTTTCGAAACATTTGAGCCATTTTTGTGTTATTAATAGATATTTTAATTTTACTAATTTTTTACGAAACTCTTGTTTGGTAAGTATTCTGTGGTTAAAATTGATACTAAATAGAAATGCTTGAAAATTCAACAAATGGTTAATTAAAAGTCAAAATGTGTAGTCAAATAATAAATTAAAATAGACCGACATACTTTACACGTGGGTGGGCCACTCTTGTAGGTGAAAACTAGGGGAAGGTAAAGAGAAAATTGAATGTATATCTGTACGCAACGATTAACCATTGCTAACGAAAAACGATTCTGAGTGAAGTTCGGTTAATAGTGTTGCTTTACCAACAATATATACGTTACATTATGGTAAAATAATTACATAATATGCATTATATATTTTCTTTAATAATATTTGTATTTATTTTCCCGATTTTTCCTGGTTTTTCAATATTTTTCCCATGTATTGGGAAAATTCCAGGACAAATCAAAAAATGACTTCCTTAAAGTACCATTCCAGTCAGATTTTCTTTCAGAAAAACTGTTATTATTATAAATTGGAGCAAAATTAGTGGTAAAAAAGTTCTTCATAGGAAAAAAAACACCGTAATACTTTTAGATTCTGAGTGGAGCGAAGAAGCTTATTGTTTTACAAAGATATTTTTTGTTTTTTTTTTTTCTGTGGACAACTTTTTTGAAAGGAAATCGGTATGAGGGGATCATTTTTCGATTTTTACAAGAGTTTTCTCATCAATTGCGAAAAACTGAAAAAAAATAATCCAATTTTGTTTTTTCTGTAAACAACTGTTCTATCAAGAATTTTGCTCCACCATTTAATGAAAGCAATTTTTCTATATGAAAATTTCACTGGGGAGGTACTTTAAAGAAGTCGATTTTCCCCGGAGTTTTCTCAACAAATGTGAAAAACTAGGAAAAACATAGGAATACCGGGAAAAGTGTAGAAAACTAGGGAAATCGGTACAAAATTAAACAAATATTATAAAAGAAAATATATAAAGCATTTTTAATTATTTTACTATTAACTAAACTGCGCTCAGAATCGTTTTTTTGTAAGCAATGGTTTATCGTTGCTTACAGGTATACATTAAATTACTTTTAACAGTGGCTGCATCCGTTCTCATTTTTCTAGGTCGTTTTTTTACTTTTATACCTACAATATGTACATTTTCCGTTTTTTCCAAATTATTGGGATAGTTCCCGAGAAAGTTAAAAAATGACGTTCCTAAAGTACCATCTAGATAAAATTTGTTTCTAGAATAGGTTTTAATCCTAGAGATCACGAGTTCAAACCCGTGTTCCGAAAAAATTGTTTGCATTTGTCACTACACTTGATGCATCGGAGCAAGATTTCTAGTTGAAATTTTGCACAAAAAATCAAGAGGTAATTTTTGATTAAAATAGTCCTAACGAGCGATAGCTTGGAAGATCCGTTACATTATTAATACAAATTCGGAATTTTCGATTACAAATATGAACAAATAGAATAGCAATTGCTGGTGCAACATTTTTAACGAAACTTCAAGTTGGGAGTACTAATGTAACTAACCTTGGCTTGGGTCTTTAGATACATCGAAATGTCTTTGTTTTCTCGCTGTTTAAGTAAAAGGGAAAAGACAAATGCAAACAACTTTTTCGGAATACGGGTTTGAACTCGTGATCTTTAGGATTACAACAGGTACGTACTACCATTAGACTACGACAAACATACAAAAAAATTGACAATATTTTCTTAAATGAATCACTCGGTATAGGTTCTCCTTTAAAAAACCAAAGTTGGCATCGTCACAGGATACTTTTTTAATATTCTGAAAATTTAATTATTCAAAAATATCGGCTTTAAATACACATAAAAATTCCAAAAATCAGAATTTAAATAAATGCGAAATTTAATCAAACAAATGATGTGAGCACACTTAGTGAATCACCCTATATACTCGTGACACATATATAAATTACTCTCCTCGGGTAAAACCATATAATCCAAATGTAAAATTATAAGACACTTGCAGACGGACGATGATATGTGTTTTATTTTTAACAAGTTTGGTAATATGGTTCCTAAGCGACAAGTTGGATCAATGACTGAAATTTCAGTACTTATATACGATATACCCCGTGATTTCTCCCTCTTATCGTCTATTTTAACAGTAGTATAATAACATAATAGTATTTTAATATTATAAAAGTATCTATACTATAACGACCGTAGGCTAAAAAAAATAGTATAGCGCACTAGTGTAATTGGAGTGTGGCAGTACAGTGTGAGTGCAGTACCGTGTAAAATATAATATAAAATGTTCAACAACTTATTATCACCGCAAAACGAAACGACAAAATCGCAACGGCCTACGAATAATAAAACGATAAATAATATTAATAATAATATTAGTCATCATCTGCAACAGGATAGGAAGAAAAATAAAAAGATTGACATGGTACAATACGATGGTAGATTGTGAGTATAATCTATATATTTACAGATAACGGAGTGATCAACATTATATAAGACAATCGTTATTTTGGAAAGTATTGACTTGTCACAGTAATTTGTTTCATAGAAAATTGGAAAATCAAACATCTCTAAAATATTACATTGCCGATAGCGGTGAAATCAATATCTATTAGATTCTGAGCGGACCAAGGAATGTATTAGTTGTACAATGATGTTTATTTATTTTTTTATGTAAACAACTTTTCTACAAGCAATTTTTCTCCGATTAACCAGTATAGCACTTTTTCTAAAAGGAAATTTAACTAGAGAGATATTCTAAGGAGCTAAGTTTAGTAAAAAAAAAAAAAACAAATTATGTACACTTAAAAATTATAGATGTAATTAGCCTTTACTATAGTGTATACAATTCTCATGTATAATTATGTAATTTAGGAAAACTAATTGTTTTGTTTTGTAAAAAAGAAAATAAATAAAAAGAGGAGCATGTTAGGTAACATTGTTACCAGCTCCATGAACCATGGTCACCACATTGATAACTGATAATCAACTGATAAGGTTTCACATTGTTCACGTAAACGTGTATTCGTCATTCACTTTCATATCTTGTGTAAGACATCATGTCCTCTTTAATATAATACATAATTAATATAATATTGTACTGTTACTTTAATAATAATTAATAAAAACAATATACAATAAGTAAAACAGCAACAATAATAGCACCGGCATGTTTGTTTGTGGATTTCTGAAGTTTTTTGAGCCCCAGCAAATTCCTAGCCAAATATTGATACTAGTTGTAAAGTACTAGCATAATGTGCCGGTGCCAACTTGACGAACATGTTATTTAAGGAATAACCTAACCGCGTTACGAGATAACATCGGTTTTCTCACGGATTAGTAGAATTTAAAACGGCTGTTACTTAGAAACTATTCATCGGATATAAATGTGTGATACATTAAAATTGTCAGAAAAATAAACTCTACCTAATGGATATTTTAATATTTTCCGAAAATAATAAAATAAAGTTACTTTACATTTTTTTACTAAAAAAAAATTTAACACAAGTATAAATATTTGTAGTCCTCATCCCTGTGAGTAATGTAAACAAAAAACATAATTTGATTATTTTTATTATCTCTGAAGATATTCAAGGTTTATACCTTCGTGGGATAGCCTTTATGTCATATTATGGTAAAATTACATAGGCATTATACATAGTTTCTTTAAATTATAATATTACTTTAATATTGTACCTATTTCCTTGGTTTTCATGTTATTTTCAATTATTCCCATTTATTGAGAAAACTTCTGCGAAAATCAAAAAATGACTTAAGTCATGTACCTCTCCAGTCAGAATTTCTTTCAGAAAAGGTGCTACACTTAAAACTCGGAGCAAGATTTCTCGTAGAAAAGTCATCCATAGAAAAAAAAAATAAACATCTTTGTAAAACCACAAACTTCTTTGCTCCACTCAGAATATAAAATTCCAGAAATAAATAAATTTTTTTGTTGACGTTACAAATATTTCAACAAGGAAATATTTTATTCAAACTAAAATTTTGTAATATTTATGCAATTTTTGAATGCAGGTGGACATTTGTGAATTAAAAATAGATACAACGGTTCCGCCTCCAAAAATAAGGACGACAAAAATAATGATTTAAAATTATATAGCTGCTCGTTTCTTAAATTCTCAAAACAAATTCCCGAAGAAAACCTATTCTTTCAGAGATAAAAAAAATATATCACTTTATGTTATAATCATCCTGTATACTTTTGCATTTACCAAACTGACGACCAGATAAAAAAAAATGTATTAACACGTGCAAAAAAAAAAAAAAAAATACTTAAGTGTACAACCATACCTTTAATAATAATATGTATACAAAAATATCATATTCAAAATTCGGTAATGTCATTTGAAAAATTGCGCAATATTTTTTTTTTTTTTTATTCCAAATTTATAGTGTTTATTAATATTTGTTTTTTATTTTCTGTTTCGTTTATCGCGCAGAAAAATCGTAATAAACCGGGAAAACGAATTGCGAGCCAGATGGCCGGAACGATGGGGATTTTATTCAAAAAACAACGTAGAGACGGTAAGTCCGGTGTGGGTATACCTACCTATCTAATGAATGCCCGTATAATTATTATCGCACCGTGTCTCGTCTTGTGTATAATACAACTGCTGCAACAGTCGCAAGTCGTACACGATAATAATTATTAGGTATCGTACACCTGTACCGCGTGCACAATAATTATAGTAATATAATATAATATTTATATCATTACACTGTATACTGCTATGCGCCGTCTACAAAATACGTCCTTTGTTCATCGCACAGCGGCGCCGGTAATATTAATAATTCATAATATTATACAATGTTATTATTATAACGTTAGAATGTTGTTTCGTTTTGCATTTATTTATTTTGCACGAGTCCAAAAGACAGTTTAAAATAACTCGTCTATAGAAATCAGTTTCACTTACTGGAGATTAAAATGTACGCTTTTTATTTATTTCGCATATTTTGGAAATTCCGGTGTTTCATATTTTGACATTTTTAAAACGTATTATTAATAAGTTTATTTGTACAATTTACTAGTACATAAATGCATGCATGTTTTAGTTTTTTTTTTTTCGTTAAATTATGTACATGTTTAAATGTTTGATTTGGAACATTCAGATTATTTTTTTCATAAGGCGAAAAGATAATAGATAACAAAACATTACATTTTTAATTTGTATAGTGTATATTTTTTTGTTATGGATTCATAAAACTTTTTTTTATATGTAACTTATAATATTAAGTCAGAGGAAAAATGTATGAAGGATGCACCTACATAGAGTTTATATGTAATTTGTATTTCCGAGAAATGTTTAAAAAAAATTATGGAAATATATTAACTTTTTGATTTGATAAATTTCTATTTTATTCAAATTGGTTATCGGATAAATGTACAAGCGATTATTATTGTGACTTGTCAGCTAAACTGTACAATTACAATATCAAAAAAATTAAAAATGTTCATTAAATTTAATTAAGACAACATTATTTTTCAATATGTAATAAATATAATATCCATATCAAACTGTTAGGTATATTATTATTGTTATTGATACTTATTTGGTATTTATACACGGTATTGTATGGTTAGAAATAAGTTGATCATAACATTAAAGACTGGTTTACATGACAAAATATTTGGTGAACGGCTAACTTTAAAAAGTTGTTTGAAAGATAGTTCAGACGATCAAATATTTTATCAAAATATCTATAACCAAAACTTTGTAGTGATTGGCCAAATATAAAATCTATTTTATTCGTGCAAATTTAAGTTGTATAATTGTATAAAATATGTAAATTATATTTCATAATCATGATACATGATAATAAATTGATAACTATTTGTTATGAATCTAGAAATCGAATATTTGACAAAACTTGACAGTGTTTTAGAATTATAATAATATAATACTCTAAGCGTTGTATTAATTAATTTATTTATTCAATTACAGCTGTTTGATCTTTGTTAAGTTTTAAAATAATTCTTCTATCTTTCCAATCAATTATTTTATCTTTAAACGTTGTAAATAAACACTTCCAATTTACTTTATTGAACCCTTTCTCTAGATCTATGAAAGTGACATAAGTATTTCTGTTTACATCTATTATTCTATCAAGAATTTGACGTAGTGTTAAAATCGCTTCTCTTATTCCTCTTTCATTTCTGAATCCAAAATTGATCATCTCCTATTTTATTTTTCAGTCTAAGTTTTATGACATTCAAGATTATTTTTTAAGCATGAGAAAATAGAAATTGTCCTGTAGTCAGAGCAATTTTTTGAATTTCCTTTATAAGGTACGGTAATACATCTATTTGAGAGATAGTCATTAGGGATATTTCCTTTTTCATAACAACCGATAATGATATGAAATAGCTTTTCTATCGTTGAATTGTCTAATTTTTAGATTCTGATAGTGGAGCGAAAAAGCTGATGGTTTTACAAAGATGTTTATTTGTTATTATTTTTATTTTTTATATCTTTGCGCAATTTTTCTACCAGAAATCTCGCTCCGATTTTTAAGTGTAGCATAATTTTCGAAAGTAAATCGGGTTGGGAAGGTTCTTACTTTAAGGAGGTCATTTTCGATTTTCTTAAGTTTTCTCAAGATATTAGAAAAACCGGAAAGATGAAGGAAAAACGTACAACGAGAAAATAGGTACAATATTAAATATTAAATAAATATTATTAAAGAAAATATATAATGCCTATTTAATTTTACCATAATATCACATTGTTGACAAAGCAAAATTATCAACTGAACTCTGCTCAGAATTTGTTTTTTGTTAGCAATGGTTTATCGTTGCTTACAGATATACATTAAATTTCCATCTGTATTCTACCTTTTCAAATTCCTGCCTACAACAATGGCTGCACTTACGTGGGAAGTATGACCGTCTTTTTTAATATTTCTACTGGTATTTTATCTTTCCCCATTGCTTTCTTATCGCTTAAATATCTTAAGGTTTTATATTAGGGGTGGTTACTAACCTTAATTTTGGGAGCCGCAAATGTATAAAGCTTATTCGAGGCGACCCACATTGTAAAACGATGGTTATAAAATGAAGACACATTTTTCATTTTAAATCTGACTAATTAATTAGTTTTATTTAAAAATAAATAATATAATAAATAGATTAATAAAATAATCTAATATAAATTAGAATTAATAAGAATACTTAATTTGTATTTTGTTTTTAACATTTAATTTAATACCACATTGTTATCTTTTTATTTTTATTGTCATCTTTATCTGTATTTAAATACGCTTTTTGAAATCTAGCTGATAATTTGTAAGCGCAGTTCGCACAAGTTCACCTAAATGTTCATCAGTTAGTTCAGATCGATATTTATATTTAATGAATTTAAGCGTTGAGTACGATACACACAAAAGTGGTCCCAAATATTTAAATAAGTCTAATAGCACACTTTTTTGTTAGTGGGTATTTTTCTTTTGAAATATTTTTCCAAAATTCTATGATAGAAATGTCACTTCGTTTGAGTCCATTTATTCCTTTGTCCTCTTATAGTTCTAGTAGATCCAACTCTATAGTTTCTGTATCCTTTGTTATTGATTATGAAACAGAACAGTCATCACTCACAACATCAACAGAAAAAGGATTTTCCAGGAATGAAACTGAAGATTTAAGTGATCTCAAATCATGAAATCTGTGATTGATTTCTTCAGCAAGGCCTGATATCTTACAAAAGTATTCTTCAGTTTCCCCTTGAATATCGGGAAGACTTTCACTAATTTTCTTCAAACATTTGTGAACAAAAGTTTTTAGCCGGAGGTCTTTCGTAAAAAGCTTTAACTTGTTATGAAAGCTAAATACAGTCTGGGCCAAATCAGAAACAATTTTGACGGATTGACGACCTGGGAAGCCTTATCACTCTCCCTGCCGGATCTTATAATCCGAAGTTCATGATCAGTACGGTTGTTATATAAGAGACATATCATTGGCTATTTGGATAAGGAAACTCTGAAACTCTTCAGTAATTTCTCTCTTACTTGCTGCATCGCAATTCATGGGCTAATATTTGACATATTTCCAAGCTGCCTCTATCATGATGCCTAATCTAATTTCTTGAGTTTCAGCACGGACTTAATCATTACCAGGTTGCGGTCACTGTCAATATCGGCGCCTGGGTAGGATTTACTAGATTTGACCCGATTAATATATCTATTCTTTACCAGGATATAGTCTAATTAGTATCTATTAATATTTCCCAGCATTTTGTATGTACAGCATCTTATATAATTTTCGAATAATGTAATAGTTATAACTAGATTATGATGTCTGCAGAATTCGACAAGACGATCACTTCTTTCATTCCGCGTCCTCAGTCCATACCTTCCAACTTCTTTACCATCTGCACCTTAACCCACAGAAGCGTTCCAGTCATCCATGCTAATTATATTTTCCCGTTTTTTTTTCGGTTTTTCACATTTGTTGAGAAAACTCCGAGAAAATCAAAAAATAACCTTTTTAAAACACCCCCCTAGTAAAATTTCCTTTCAAAAAATGTCCTACTATTGTAAATCGGAGCAAAATTGCTGGTAAAAAAGTTGTTCACAGATAAAAAAAAAAATAACTAAATACATCATTGTAAAACTATAAGCTTGAATCTACTGTTGTAGGTGAATAGTTGGGAAGGTAGAAGGGAAATTTAATATATACGTAAAGATTAACCATTGCTAACGAAAAACGATTCTGATATCACATTTGACACCAAAATGTATTAAAAGTAATTTTACGTCTATCTACGGAATTTTTAATATAGGTTCTCATTTAAAAAAAACGAAGTTAGTACCGCACAAGATACTCCTTAAATGTTGTAAAAAAACTAAATATTTAAAAATATGGGTTTTAACTACACTTCAAAATCAAAATTCCAAAAATCAGAATTTGAATATGTATATGCAAAACGTAACCAAAAATGTGGGGTGACCTTCCTTGTAGTGAATCATTCTGTATATTAGGTGTCGCGGCTGCCACACCCATTTTAAAGGATGAATACACCGGGTGTATTACACCCCCTATCATTGATAGTTTAGTATAAAACATTGTACATTTTCACAAGTAGTAGTAGACATAATATTACAAAATATAACGTGAACTAGTCTATTCTCAGACTGCCGTAGCAGTACTGTGTGATTGCGTATTAATAAAAGTAGGCAGCTAGTTAACTATAACTAAAACTATTCAATTAATAGTTTCACGATAAATAACCCATAATACCAATAACCAATTTCTAAATCTACAACAGTGGTTACAGCTAGTTCACGGTGTTGTATAGGCTATACAAAATGAATACATATACATTATATTATTGCTATTATTTAATTATTTTTTGTAATGCCCGGGATTATATATTCTTGTAGTAAAATAATAATGTAATTTTGTATAAATTCAGAAACCGTTCAATTTGACGCATCAGAATTTTTTAACCAAAAATCACAATAAAAGTTAGTTTAAAAAAAAAATGGAAATACTTCGCGAAATCGGTTGACTCCTGTTAATTTAATGTACATCTGTATGTATCGATTAACCATTGCTAACGAAAAACGATTTTGGTGCCACAGTAAAATAATTACATATTTTCTTTAATAATATTTGTTTAATCAGTTGTTGACTTGGGAAAAAAGGAGTAGAAGTATTCTAGCATATTTTAATACCCCTAACATCACCCCATGGGATTTTTCCCCAACCCCCTTTTTCCGGTCCCCCCGAAAACATTCATGTAGAACCATTACAGATATAACAAACAGTATAATATAAATTAAAATACATAAAACAATGTTACGAACTATTAGAGTAGAGCGAGAAGCTTATGGTTTTACAAAGATGTTTTTTTTTTTTTATCTGTGTGCAATTTGTCCGCCAGAAGACTTGCTCAGATTTTTAATTGTAGCAGAAAGGTACTTTAAGAAGGTCAATTTTCGATTTTCTCAAGTTTTCTTGACGGGAAAATGTACGGATTATATCACTCAGATAATATAATTATTTTTTCCTCTGCACAACATCCCAACCAGCAATTTTCCTCCAACTTTTAATGAGAGCGATGTTTCTAAAAAAAATATATCACTAGGGAGGTACTTTAAAGAGATCATTTTTCGATTTTCTCTGCAAATGTGAAAAACCCAGGAAACAATTGGGAATACCTATTTTATTATAATATGATATACATATTGTTGACAAAGCATCACTATCAACTGTACTCCACTCAGAATTGCTTTTTTATAAGAAATGGTTTATCATTGTTTACAAGTATACATTAAATTATCTATATCAGTGGTTGCACTCATCCCCACTATCCTGGGACATCTATTTTAAAATTCGTTTGTATTTTTAATATATTATTAAAATAATTTGTCTTTATTTCATTGTGTAAGTGTAATTCTTCTAAAACTGAATGATTGTAAATGTTATTTTAGGTTTTTATACTTCTATGTCTTTATTGATGTTAATTTTTTTTTTTTTTATGATTCAGTTAAAAATATTTGTAGAGACTTGAAATTTTATACTTGTCACTTGTACTTGGATGTATTACATAATAATCATGCATCTCAAAATATCTACATAATTTTTTACTTAAACAATTTTCGTCGTATTTAAAGTATAAAATTCTACATTAAACTCAGTTTTTTTTACCACGAAGTAGAACTTATACTTAACTTCCTATTCAATTCTCTAGCATATTTCTGTTTGATTTAACAATTTTATCCACAGAATTAAGTTAATTTAGGTTACCTACCGAACAAAAAAATAAAATTGAAAATATAATAATCATTGTTTTTGTAAATTTTCCCGTTCTTCTTACGTTTTTTCCCTTAACCTAACCTAACGAGAACCGGTATCGGTACAAGAACCAGAGAAAAAATCATTTTCGGAACAGGATAAAAATATCGCGTTACTCATTCCTAGCTGTTGATTTGTATACAATGTAACGAAACTACTGACAAACAAAAAACCAATACGAAAGTGGATTTTACTCAAAAACTGCATTGTAAATAGTCGCTTCAAAAAAAAAATTACCGGTATACGGTAGACACTGCATATCATATAGTATACAGTATACATATAAGTTTATAGGTACTGTTTATACTTAATATTTATATTATATGTACCACATACATTGTATTATTGTAATTTTCTTTTTCTAACCAGGTTTCCCCTGGCGGGAACGACGCAACCCCTTGACGGCAGTGCGCGCGAACATAAAAAGAAAATATATTATTTAATNAGAGCGATGTTTCTAAAAAAAAAATATCACTAGGGAGGTACTTTAAAGAGGTCATTTTTCTATTTTCTCAAGAGATTTCTCAGCCAATGTGAAAAACCCAGGAAACAATTGGGAATATCTATTTTATCATAATATGATAAACATATTGTTGACAAAGCATCACTATCAACTGTACTCCGCTCAGAATTGGTTTTTTTTTTTGAAATCAGAACAAAACTGATTTAGAGTTTCAAAAAGAAAACCCGAGCTGTGAATTTTTCCTTCATAATTTCAAAACAAAGTTCATCCACCTGATTTTTTTTTTTATATTCTTAATGTATACGTAAAACCACACATTTTGAAAATAAAAACAAGATATCGTGTGGGCGGTAAACTAGATTTATGCCTCGGTTTATTTCAATCCCAATTAGATTTAGTTTAATATAATAATCATTAAAAAATCTTGTTTACAGCTTTGGAGTGAAGAGGCTGTCCACTTAGGATTACCAGAAAATTTTGTCAACCTCAGAAGGCAAAAACTACGGAAACAAGACAGAATTCAACCGTTAACAGAAGCGGTACCATCGCCAGACTCTATTCCATTAACATCATCAGGTGAATATTTAGAAAAATGGTTGATAAATGGATTCAGTTAATAGCATTTTGATAGGTTTTGTAGGATGGCGTTCGTCACATGGTATTTGCAATTTGGAAATGTTCGGTAGATTTTTCGCCTACAATAAACTTGACACTCGAATGTTGAAACCAGACAATGAGCCGGATCAAAAACATCAGAAATTCATAATTTTAGGGTAACATTAGATATAAACACTTAAAAAAAACAATAGTTATAGTTACAATATATTACATATTACATATTTTTGCTGGTAAAGTATATAAAACATATATATATTTAAACCCCCCTAAGTAACTGATAATGCTTATGGGTGTTTCAGTGGCGACGTGAACAGGATTAAATTAAAGCTGTTACGAAAAAAAGAGTAGGTGGGTGTTGAATGTTGATGTTTATGGTTAAGTAGGTACAAGATATTTATTTAAATTAATTAAATTATACTTTACTTTTAAATTCTGAGTGGAGCGAAGAAGCTTATAGTTTTACAGATGTTTTTTTTGTTATCTGTGCGCAATTTTTCTACCAACAATTTCGCTCAAACTTTTAATGATATCAATGTTTTTAAAAGAAAAATTTTTACTAAGGAGGTACTTCAGAGAGGTCATTTTTTAATTTTCTGAAGTTTTTCCAGCAAATATGAAAAACCAAGAAAATCGTAATTTAGCTGAGGAATTTGGTGCACCAACAAACAAATATTATAAAAGAAAATATATAAAGCCTATTTAATTATTTGATCATAATCTGACTTACATATTGTTGACAAAACATCAATATCTACTGTACTCCGCTCAGAATTGTTTTTTATAAGCAATGGTTTATCGTTGCTTACAGGTATATATAAAATTATCTATAACAGTGGCAGCACCCGTCCCCATTATCCTTAGATGTCTTTTTTATATTTTGTGTTGATATAAAAAGGAGGGTGGGTAAGTGAGTGTTGAACAATTTGACTGTCACTGAAATAATAAGTTCACACCACTACTGGTTGTGACACTGGGCGACTGGTCAAAATGTTTCCAGCAAAAAATATCATTAATATAAATATCCCACAGGAAATAATAAATAATCAAATAACAGTATTATATAATATTATCTAAAATATTTTGCACGATTACAAGTTTCTACATTAGGGTTAGGTATGGCGTGTGATACAAATACAGTGAGTTAATCATAATGCTCATTAAATTTAATTATTTTTTAAAATATTTATTTAATTAATCGAAACTTTATTTTTTTTTTTAAGAGGGATTGCTCACAATCTAAAATCAATAAGTAATACAAATTATTGATATAAATCCTAGAGATTTTTTCAGGAGACATTTTTTTTATAAGAGATATTTCTATAAGATATTTTTTTATCGGAAATATTTCTTACTGAAGATATATTGTTGGAGATATTTTGACCAGGAACCGTGACACTATTGTAGATAGGATGTTAGGAAGGTGGGATATATAAAACTATTAAATTTAAATCTATAAAGAACAATAAACTATTGTTATTGAAATATGATTTTGAGCAATCAGGCATTTCTGTTTGACCTAAAAATTTGATTTACTTATTACCTATCAAATAAAAAAAAATTGAATATCTGTTCATATGTGAACCCTACCAAAATATTTTGAAAATTAACTATCACTAGAAAAGTCTAATATAAGTATTCTTTTAATATTTCAGCTCTCTATAATTATTTTTAAGAAATTTACAACAAAAAACAAAATAGAAAATAAAGACAATTTTGTGGTTATATATTTGTTTGTTTTTCTTATAATTTTGTGTGGTTTTCCCCAATGAAAACCCTCAAAAAAAAAAAAGTGACCTCTCTAAACCACCATCTAGATTCAATATGGAACTAAAAAGGCCTTTTGTCATTTTATGATTGGAACAAGATTACTGGTGAAAAAATAGTTATACACACACACACTAAAGTAATAATAATACAAAAAAAACAGTAAAACTAATAAATTTATTTATGTCATGCCAAATAATTTCTTTTTGTACACAGCAGGTAACTTTTCTACAAATGTACATGGATTGACTTCAACAGCAACCAATTCATCTCGATTTAAAAAGTCAAAAAACACCAAATGCTATAAACATACAAATTTACAAGTTTATAATTATAAATTATAATAATATTAAAATATATAAAATTCAGTCTTCTCAGAACCACTCATTATTTAGCTAAGTATTAACTTTTTCCAAAATTTGTTTTTTAGGACATTTAAGGTTACCTAACCTAACCCCTACTACCTACTGTTAATTTTTAAATGACAAACAATATTGAAAATTCCATAAATAGATGAGGATATTAGTCTAAATGAATTTTGAGGTTGCAATTTGTGATTTCAGTCATCTTGTTGATGAGGTATCCCACTTTCAGGTTTTTAAGGGGGAGGTTAGGTCAAGTAGGGTCATTAGGTAGCAGGTCATTATAATAGTATATCGTCTGTTTCTCCTTACCTAAACTTAAAAGCGTAATGTCCCGTTAACTGATGGAAATTAATAATGACAACATTTATTTGAATTCCATCTATGTATGGAACTTTTAGAATAGGTTGCTATTAAAAATCAAAATTAGTTAGTGGTATCACCTCTTAAAATTAGAGTGTCAAAAAAAAAAAAAACAACCATAAAGTAATATTTTAGAGCTACTTATTTCTGAAATGTTCAAAAAATTAATTCTGAAAAAAGGTTTATATTTTCTGAGATAATGAGATAATTACATGTCTTATGTTGATCACCCTGTATAACATTCCATATATTATAATATACTCACTTCATAATTTTGAATAGTCTTAATAGAATATTTTATGCATTTAGATTTTATTTTTTTTATTTTTGTCTCCGGATCTTCTATATTCTATAATCACAATTATAATTAATGAATTAAATAATTAGATTAAGAGCTATTTATAATAATTACATTGTCCTGTGTTAACACACAAATAGTGTTATCATCGGAAAAAATGATAGAATCATTTCTTGAAGCATCAAATGTAATACAATTAATTGGAAATGACCTATTAATTAATTCATTAGGTGGATCAAGTAATAAATTTTCTGACAATTCAGTATATTCTCGTTTATTTAAACTATACTCTACAACCTGGAAAAAAACTAATTAAAATATTGCATTTTTTTTTTATATAAATTATACATTGATTCACTCAACTAGAAACACTCTTATTAGATGATTATAGGAAAGTACTAACATTTTCGGAATTATTTTTTGAAAACTTAAGAAACAATTAGCTCTAAAATGTTACATTACTCTTGTTTCTGTCACCCTTTTTTTTTAGTTTTGAACCTTCTTTTGTTTTTCAATATAGGTTGCCATTTGAAAATCAAAAGTAAGGGGGTTAGGTTAGGGTATGTGTTCAACATATTAAAGTTAGGGTGACAAAAACAAGAGTAATGTAACATTTTAGAATTACTTGTTTTTTAAGTTTAAAAAAAAAAAATTCTGAAAAAGTCAATACTTTTCAAGATAATGAATGTTACCAGTTGAGTGAATCACCTGTATACTTACTTTTCGATCAGCATAAGCTACCACAAGGTTTTCTGTTGTAGGATGTATCTTCATACTTGTCGGAGAACAATGATATTTTGATAGTGTGCAATAATGCTATAACAAAAAAACAATTAGTCTTTTTGAACGACAACAACAACAATAATATACAGGGCCGGATAGTAAAGGTTAGGTCCAATAAGTTAAAATTGCAAACGTTATTGTATGGGAGGCATGTTATTAAGTTTTAATTGGTGACCCATAAAACTTGTACATAAATCATGAAT
This sequence comes from Cinara cedri, assembly GCA_902439185.1. Classification (NCBI taxonomy): domain Eukaryota; kingdom Metazoa; phylum Arthropoda; class Insecta; order Hemiptera; family Aphididae; genus Cinara; species Cinara cedri. The sequence continues at coordinate 35,346 of CABPRJ010000963.1, read as the reverse complement.
TATCTGTTCAATTTGACCCATGTCATTTCTTAATATTAATAAATTATTATTATTGTTAAACCAACCCAAGCTTGTATATTATATAGTATAGATTGTGTATAATGGTAATGAGTATTTTTACTTGTCCTTCATTAAAAACAACTATGTTGCTTTGTCTATCTGCTGCAACAACATATTTATTCCATCTAGACACTTCTATTAAATGTATTAAATCTTTGAAATCTATAAAAATTAACTATATCAATATACTATTTCCAGACATAAAAATCAACCTAGCCTAACTTACAAGAACTAGTATCAATGCAATATTTGGTTGACAAATCAAACTCGTGAGACATTTCTAAGCACACTAAAGTATTTTCATGTTGGGTAGCAAACCACAAATATTTGTTATTTGATGAAAATGCTAACTGAGTGGAAACGTCACATTCAACTGGTTGAATATCGGTCTTTTTAATCATGGGTTCACTAGTGGCAGAATCCTGATAAAAAAAAAAAAAATCTAATAAAAACAGTTTTAAGCAATAATTTTCAAAATAAGAATATATTATTATTTTACCATGGTTAAACTAAATATTTTAAGTTTTTCCTCAGTCGAATAAACAACCCATGTGCCATCAGATGAAATTGCTGAACATCGTACATAATCATTTTTTGAATATTTAATCGTTACCAGTTTAGTTAATTTATTTTCATATTTGTGTTTATCACCCAAATACCATACATCTAAATGGCTCAGATGTAATAACAAAATATAACGAGCGTCTGGTGCAAGGGATATAGCTGACTGAAATCACAGTTACAAAATATATATATTTATTATTGAATTTTTCTTTTACTAGTACAGTCAACTCGCAGTATAACGAAGCTTGATAAAATGAAAATCTCGAAATAACAAATAGAACTGTCGTTCACTTGAAAATCACGATATAACAGAAAATTAAATGTGTTTTTATTTCCTCTATATAACGAAGTTTTTTTGGCCAAAGATCTTGCAATGTAATGAAGTTTTACAATTTTGGAGCTTGACATTACGAATTTTACTAGTTTGTTTCGGCTATTATCATGCGATAAGATAAAATTTATGTTGTTGTTTATAAGATACACATCTGCTAAATATAAATTAAGCTTGCTATTACAGAGTTTGTTTTGAATAAAGGAGAATGTTCTAAAGAGCCCTCTGTAACTTCAAATGAAGTAAAATTACGTCTTTGTCCTGTCTCAAATTAAATACAGAGACATGACATTGACAACAATTTTTTGTAGTATTTTAAATCTGAATAACACTGTTGATTGGGTAAGCGCAAGTGGCTACACACACAAAAAAAATAAATATATTTGCACATATAAACAAAAAAATGTTTTTAATTAAATAACAAATAATAACTCATGTACGCATGTATTTAATAAAATTGTAATAATATCTAATATATATGAACCTAATTATAATAATCAAAAACAAATTTTGATTCTTTTAAATCTTGTTAAAACAAATTTCGATATACTGAACTTTTAGCTCGGTCCCTCGAAATTCGTTATATCGAGAGTTGACTGTATTCTATTTTAAATAAAAAAAATTACTAACAGTCATTAATGGAGGATATTTAACCAATTGTTTCGGAGGATAAGTGCTAACAGACAAGTATCCATCAATACCTATAAAATAATAAATATTATTGTTCATTAAAACTTATAAATCTAAGTGTTAAAACTATAGTTAATATTAAAACTTATAAACATAAAATGAATTACCTCCAGAAAATAATTCCCCTTTAAAATGAACTAATGATCGTACTTCTACTCTATGAGCTACTAGTTTTATACTTCTTATCCATTTGCTACTTTCTATATTGTCTGATTTCATTGGTACTAACTCATAACATACTATAACTGGATCAACACCTATAAAACATATTATAAATAATAATGATGTATTTATTAGCTTTTTTTATTAAAGATAGTAAGATATCAATCTTGCATAAGTGTTTTAAACCAGGTAAAATTCAATTTCTTTTCCCGTTTCACATAGGCGTATTGTAGCAATTTATAAATGTATAATAATGAGTTTAACTATTAGATCTATTATACCAGTGGTTCCCAAATTATCTTTGTAAATTTATAAAAAAAAATTTTAGCTTCCCCCTCTCTATAAATAGACTAGGTGAGTTTTTATAGCAAGCTTCGTGCCAAATAAGCTGGTTTGGTACACTACACACTCTGTGGGAGCTCTCTTACTCACCTAGGCGCAGTATAGCTTGGCTAGGTTTGTGGCTATCCCAGAATTGTCATGAAGTTGTGTCCGTACCAACCATTTAAATAGCTTTCAGTATATAGTCTGAGAACACCAAGCTTAAGAGTCATGCACCATGAGATTGGTTTTACAATTTTTTTTAGATTCTGTGTGTATTGGATTCACAATGTTTATTTTTATTATTATTATTATTTTTTTTTTGCAAAAATATCTACAAGAAATTTTGCTCTAATATGTAAATATAGCTCATATCTAATCTAAAAGAAAATATTATCTAGCTGGTACTTTATTGATGTCATTTTTTGATTTTTTAAGTGGTTTTCATAATATTTAGAAAAACTGGGATAAAAATTAAGGAAATTATTTTCAATTTTGTTGTATTCAGTTAAAAATATTCGTAGATACTTGAAATTTGGACAGAACATTTATTTTTATCTTTTCTAGACATGGTGAAATTTGTTAAACATTTGAGTCATGTAAAGGCATGTTATATAAAAATGTTTATTATTAGATCAATGATTCAATTTTTAGAAAAATGGATCAATTCGCCAAAAATATTGAGTCTTATATGTAATTCAAAAAATTGATATTATCGAATGAAAAAAATTTGATCTTTTAATATCTCATTTCAAGATAAATCAAGAAAAATATGACTTAATCATAATTAAGTCATATTATGTACAACACATCAACATAAAGTTAATTTTATTCCTATATGCCACTGTTGTGCAGAGTGCAACTAATTATAATTTAAAGCTACTCTTTACATTTACATAAGTATCAAAAAAATTATAAAATACGTGTCCTATAATAGCTTGAATCTTTTAAATAACATTTTAACTTCTCAAGTTAAGAATATTTGACTTGAATTAGATATTGTATACAGCCCACACATAACAGCTAACAATTGATGATACAATTAAAGAAAATAAGATTGGAGATAACTTAAAGATATACTTTGGTCACACATTATAACCATAGTACTAAATCTGTTCAGATGATTTAGTGATATCCAAATAAGATTAAATTTACTTAAATTTAACATATTCAATCCGTTGAAACCAGATGGAATAATATATATTTAAGGTTTTAGCGTATCTTAGAGCAAAGAAGTGCAAAAAGTTGGGAAGGTAGTAGAGGGGAAATTTAATGAATATCTGAACGAAGCGATAAACCATTGCTAACAAAACAAATGATTCTGAACGGAGTTTGGTTGATAGTGTTGCATTTTTAACAATTTAATATATATATGAATTAAATGTCATATTATGGTAAAATAATATTATATGTATTAAACATTTTCTTTAATAATATTGTACCTGTTTTTCTGGTTTATTATGAAATAGCTGGAAAAATTAAAAAATGAATTCCCTAAAGTACCACCCAAGGTAAATTTCTTTTCAAAAAAATGGATCAAGATTGCTAGGAGAAAAGTTGTGCACAGAAAAAAAAAAAATCTTAATAAATTTTAACTGATACTTATATTTTCCAGTTTTTCACATTTGATGAGAAAATCAAAAAATGACCTCTCCACACTGATTTTCTTTCAATAAAACTGCTACACTTAAAAATCAGAGTAAAATTGTTGGTAGAAAAGTTGTAAACAGGTTAAAAATAGATATATATTGTACAACCAAAACATTTTTTACTCCATTCAGAATCTAAAAAGGATATAACATAACATTTTATGAGCAAAATTACTGCTCAGATTTAAAAATTATAGCATTTTTTCCGAAAGGGAATTTAACTGGGAAGGTACTTAAAGTAAGTAGTTGTTCGGTTTTCCCAAGTTTACTCACCAAATGTGAAAAAAAACTGGGAAAATCGGATTAATATATATTAAACACATATTATCAAAGAAAATATATAACGCCTATTTAATTATTTTACTAAAATATGAGATAAATATTGTTGACAAAGCAACACTATCAACTGAACTCCGCTCAGAATGTTTTTTTTGTTAGCAATGGTTAATTGTTGTGTACAGATTTACATTAAATTTTCTCTCTATATCTTCAGAACTTTTTACCTAAAATAGTGACCCACCCATGTGCGAAATTTATCAGTTTTTTTAAATTTATATTGATTAATAAGTAAAAATAAGATAATATTAATAAGCTAAGGATTTTTTTTTAAAAAATTATACTTATGACTCATTTATATTTTAGATTAATGTAAAAAAAAAATCATGTTTAAGTCAGACTAAAGATTTTCCTAAGTTCAGTTCAGTAAAACGACAGAAAAATATAAAAGTTTTGTTTGACCCAGCACTATTAAAAACCTATGTTTTAGAGCTTAGAGCACTATTAAGATATTTTAAACTACAAAATAAAATATTAAATATGAAATAGAAATAGTTATGTTATACATAGTTTTTAATTTATTTATAACAATTGATAATTATTTAATAATTTTTAATTCCATCCTCAATGTAAATTAAATTTGACTAAGTAAATATTTTGCTGTTTATGTTATTGAAAAAACAATTCTTTAATTATAACTATATACTAACCACTGCAATAAACTTTTGTTTGCGATTCATCTAAGCAAACTATAAGTGCATTTGATTTAAGTGCTTGGTAATTGGCTATATTTGTACCTTTGTTTCCATCCCAAAAACATAATTTACCACTAAAACAAAAACAATAATAAATCAAATAGAATTTTAAAAATAATAATAAAAACTACCGAGAATCTGCACTTATTATTGTAAAATCATTGGTGACTGCTATTGATGAAACTATGGTTTCAGTTTGACCAGTTGGAAGTTTGTGTATGGCATGTCCACTTCTTCGGCTATAAATTCGTAACGCATTTATAGAACCAGTAACCAAATATTCACCAGTTGAATCCCAAGAAATACAAATTATTTTACCTAAAATAATATGAAATTGTTTCGATTTCTATCAAATAAGTAATACATTAAATAGTGCTACCTTCTTGTTTGTCCATTAATCTATCGTAAGTTAAAGAATCTGATGCTATTTCAAATATGTTGATATATCCATCTTGAGTACCGGCCTGTTAATAAATTATAAAATAAAACAGCTGTTAATACAACTATCTAATAAATATAAGTTTATTTATTTTTAATTATAAACTTTAAACTCACTGCTAAACGGCCACTTTCTTTATGAATTGATATACACCAACACGATCCAGAAGTTACAGTTTTATTGTACTTTATTGATTAAAACAAAATTAATTAGTTTGATATAATTTGCAAGGTACTTGTGTGTTATCGTTTCACCAGTATGCCATAATAAAATTATCACAATGCCAAACATACAAATAAATAGTAAGTATTTGATTGAATATTATTTTAGCAAAGATTTTAAAATGATTAATATGATGTAATATGTAAAATAAAACGAAAAGAATATATCACAATTATTATAAATTAGAATAAACTAGAACTCAAAAATATTTTTTAAGATAATATCTAATGCATCTTGTTCTCTACATGAATTTTTCTAAATACAATTCGGGAAGATCTTTTTTTAGTTTCATTGTGCTTTTTAGTTCTCCATTTAGAAGAATGCCACTACCTCTCGATGTTTTGGGTATGTGCTCTTGTGTTCGGATCAATAAAATTATAGGTGTGGTTAATAGTATTATATTGAAATTCTAATTGCTGAACCTTTTTGTTTATTCAATTTGTATTATTTGGCGAGAAAATAACAAACAAGTACCAATTGCAATTGAATGTTTACTACAACTTACTAAAGGTGAAAGATTGTGTAGGTCATGTTCGGTAACAGTACCATTTGAACTGCAGCTGAATAATCTTCCATTATACCATCCAAGTCCTTCGACACTACTGTCACATATTAATGTTCTGTCGACGTGAGGTTTGTTAGATATGTCCCATATTTCGATAGAAGCGTTCGACCTGTGGAGACAAAAACTCGGATATCTGTTTTGGAGAGAAATAAAAACAAAATAATTGGTAGGTACCTTCCAATCGCTAATTTATGTGTTTCACATTCGACGACCATACATTGAATTGAAAGGAGTTCAGGTGAAAAAAAATTCACCTTGTGTACGTCAAAAGATCCCATTTTGTTTTAAAAACTAAATTTTGATATGTTTACATTTTAAGAAGCATGTATACATTAGAAAGTAACATAACCTTACATTTTTGTAACGAGATCGCTATAGATAATGTAATATAGATAATAGATTTATTATCACAATAATTCTAATGAATTTAATATGTTTATTATCTATGGTAGTATGGTTACCTCTGGAATAAATAAATCGTCGAGCAACGTTTGGTCACTTTATCCATCGTAAATAGACTGCATCGGCATCGTACACAGTAAAATTATCTGTGATACCGGTAGGCGAATATGAATACGCATTTCACTTCAACAGATTAGGTGGTATCTTTTTCGTAGGTAGACGGTAGTGTTGTTAATTGAACATTGAAGTCTGTTCGCTCGATTTTCCATATTTATTATTTAAAAATATTTACGCGCAGTACTCAAATTACATTTTAAAATAGGTGTATAAATAAAGTAAAAATCAAAAATAATTTTTCATTCAGTCATGTTTTGCAGAGCTTTCTCAAGAGCTGGTAAGTAGTTATGTTTGTACACATTAGTTATTCAATAACGATAATAATCATAAATGAAAATCTAGTATCCATTCTGATTCGAATAATTTATATTTTGAACTCTTCATTGTTTTATATTATCCTGGCAATTTAAAAAATTATATGAACTGTAAAATACGAAATTACCGTTTTTTCGTGTTTATATTAATTTTAATTATATAAGTAGTACTAAAGTGCCTATTGTTTAAATAATCATTATCATAATTTTAGTCAGTTACATAATTACTTAGTAATAGAAAATAAAAAAAGTAGGTCTTAGGTTAGTACTTTAAAATTACTCTTTAGTTTACTATATACAATTATAAGTAGGTACCAGTATTGATTTCATAGAAGTTAAAACAAATTATAAAATCAATGCTTCTAGGTACCTAGTACTTACTATAGACCTGCAACTCTACAAGGGACAAGCTTGCCCGGTTTAGTTCTCAAAAAGCCTGGCTTGTACTATATTGGATTGGGCCATGGGTCTTAGAAACATAAAAGAGTGTTGAATTGAACTTTTTTTCGTTCGATTTGTAGGGTCAGGCCAGACTTCAAATATTGAACCAAAAATTGGCCTGGGTTTTTTCATAGTCATGGAATATTATTATGGGCCGGGTCGACTTACTTTAAGTACATCTAACTTGACTTAACCTAACCTTATTTTTATAGCAAAGAAGTTTTAGTATAGCTGGTCGTATAATTTATAGGCATCCTTGGCAACATGAATGATCATTTGGTTGTCATTGGCAAGAAAAATATTATTTATATATATATATTTATTCTATTGTATTTGTTACTGTATTTTTATATAACAGACAACATTAGTTAATTATGATAGGGATATCGGTGGAAACGGGAAGTCTCAAGGAAATGTGTTTTAAAAAAATATAAACATGCCTAAACTGAATTTTTAAGGAAGTGAACAAATTACTTATAGAATTTTATGTTTTCCATCTTTCTTTGAATTAATTTAAATGCAAAATTATATAATTAACAAACCTTAAATTTCATATATATTTATTTATTAAGTCACAGGTAATAAAACTATATTTTTGTACTACTAATTTTTCTAATAAAACATTTAATTGAAAATAAAAGTGACCCAGACAACACCAAACAAGACATCTAGTATAATATATAATAGAGTTAATTTTAATACTTATTTATAGATATTATTATCACTAGTACCTATTGACTGATTGTAACATTCTATGTGAAATTAAAATAAGAGAACTATTTGTAACATTTAGATGCACTTTTTAGCGAGTTAAATTATTGAGTTCTAAGTAACAAATAATTTTATCAGAGAAAAATTAATTGAAATGTTTAATTTCTTATTAAAATTTGAATTAAATTCCAATTCCAGTAATAATAATAAATTTTATAGTTCATAGTTACTTGAGTGTATTAAAAACCAAAATACTAAGTATTTAAAAAGTTAAGAAACAAAAATAAACCTAGTGCTTTTTAAAATAGTTATAATAATTGTATCCATTATATTACCTACCTGTGTATTAATTTTTATTTAATAAAGTAAAAAAAACCTATTTATAATTATGATAAATTATTATAATAAATAAACCACGGCATATTATAATTTTATTACCCATTATTTGTAAAATGTATTATCTTTAATCACATAAATCCACCGTCATTAATGGCATGTGTTGATACTTTGGTTTTTATTGATTTATTAATTTAAAGTTTATTTTAGATATTATTATCTATATTTTTTTCCATTTATTTTAAAAAACCGGTAAGTATTAAGGTATGCACACACTACTATGAAAAATAGAACAATAATGGTAACAAAAACATTTGCTCATGGTTTTATAAAGCATAATTTTAACACTATCATACAGTTACCATACCATTTCCACAGAAGTGCATGCATGTCTTTATATCAAGTTTTATTATATGTAAACTTTACTAATATATAGGGATCAGGACTTGTTAACTTTAATAGTAATAAAGTAAAGTATAAATTAATTATAACACAATTGTTTCTGTATAGTGTGTTTTTAAAAAAATGTTTAAGTAGTATATTTATTATTTGTATATAAGCAATAATATATTATTCAAAATACTATTTAGATACATTTAAATTTAAAATTGATATAAATAATAATCTACCAAATATTTAAATTATATTTAGTATTCAATATCAAATTAATACTATTTAGATTTAATAAAATGTTCACAAATTGTATGCACTAATAAATAAATTATAAACTATACATATTTAAATAGGGGAATTGATAAGTTTTTTAATTATTTAACTTTTAGATTTTGAGTTTAGTGAAGAATGTATTAATTTTACAAAGATATATTTTTTTATATTGTATATAAATATTCTATCAGAAATCTTGCTTCGAAGTATCAAGTATACTACATTTTCTGAAAGGGAATTTTCCTGGAGTGATAATTTAGAGGGTTCATATTTTGATTTCTCAGTTGTTTTCATAATAAATAGGAAAAAACATAGGAAAAACTGGAAAATGTACGAAATGTTTTATTTTCAAATCGTAAATATTATGGCCTTTTAAAACATGTTTAACTAAACTTAGGTGAGAATCGTCTTTCGTTAGCAAAGATTAATACGTACAGATGTTCTCCTCTATATCCTATCTTCTCAACTTCTCACTTACAACAGTGGTCTATCCATCTTGCAAAATATGTCTGTCTTTTTTATATTTATATACTCCCATATAGCATTCTATATTCTTATCAAATGCTATGAATAAAATTTTTAGGATTTTCATGTATATTATGTATATCTGCTAATTCCTGTAAATATTCTTAGATAATAATAATTATGTCATCATATTTCACTCCTGATGTACCATACATATGCTCTTAGAATCTAAAATCATATTAATTAGATATCTGAGGAAAAATATAAAAGATTGTCCAGGAATATACTATACATATCCTAGAACATTTTTATTAGTTATTTAAGAAAATAACTGAAATATTGTTGAGAAATATATTGAACAATTCATACAATTCTTAACATAGATATTTATGATGTAAATTATTTTTTGTTATTATTTTTATTTAACATGATTTTACATTATTATAAAGTTATAATTTAGCTAATGAACAAATAATGACAGTTTTCAAGGTTTTATTAATTTTCTCTAACAATACATTTTCATAAATATTGGGAAGCTAAAAACCCGAGTAGAAACTATTAAATTCAAAATTATTGCGTTTTTAAATAATTGCAATTTATTAATTATATGAATATCTTGCAAAATTCGTCAAATGTTGTAAAGGTTTTGTTATTTTGTTTTAACGTTTAATCTATCTATCTATATATTTATTATCTATGATTTAGTTTTATACAGTTTTAATATATATACATATATATATATATATATATATCAATTGTACTTTTAAAATTTACCAAACCTTTAATTTTTATGTTAAAAGTAAAAATGTAATAAATAAAATCATTTTTATTATAATTTGCAACAAATTAATATGAAAAAAAAATATCTGATACTGGGGACCGGTATGCCAATGTTGTAGGTGGGAAGTATGGAAGGTAAGAACATAACATTATTTAATTTATACTTGTACGCGACGATCAAACATTGCTAACGAAAAAAGATTTGCATCGAAGTTCATTTAAACATGTTTAAGGCAGAAATATTTACGAATTTTGTCATAATTTGATTTTAAAACTTATATTTTGTTTTATTAAACCACCTGAAAGCTTTTATTAAACATGTTTGGAGTCCCAATAGAATGGCCCCGGGCCTTAGTCTAAGAATTTTATACTTAGTCGTATGGTATTCAGTATATGAGGCACCTAATGTTTTGAGAATTTTCAAGTAGTTGAATTGCTGCTGAGTTGATGTGTTAATCCAGCCTTATCTCATAATTGCGGGCAAATTTGGTAATCTCGTCCTGTGCAAGAGTGATGTTTTGGCAGCGTTGAATAATTTCAATGTTGGACTTGCTGGCACAACCCCACAATTGTATGACATAAGTCTATATTGGTTTAATTATCATTAATATATGTACAATAAATGTTTGTTTACAAAGTCTAATTTGAAATGTCTTCTAATTAACCAGTACAGTTTGCGCATTTTTTCATTGATTTGTAATTCTTTTTGACAGACATGATGTTTCCAATTCAGGTGGCGGTCAAAGTACATTTTTCTATATTTTTTTTTTCAATTATTATGAAAACCACTTGGAAAATTAAACATTTTTTTTTTAAGAGTTTATATTTTGACAAAAATCGTAAATATTAAGTCCTTTCAAAACATGTATAATCGAACTTCAATCATAATCATTTATCGTTGGTTACAGTTATAAATTAAAGAATTGTATGTTTCCCATCTTCCCAACTACCCAACTTCAACAGTGGCCGCACCCATTCCCAGTATCGGCTCTTTTTTTTTAATTGCATTTTAATGTTGACATTTTGGGTTGAAGGAGAGTAGTGGAGTATCATTTGTGTGGCGGTATGGTCCCCGGTGTGTAAAAATGCACCACTAGTCTCCCCCAACCCAAACTTAAAAGTGGAATATTTTGTCAACTGATTTACGGAAATCAAAAATTTCAACAGTACAATTTATTTGAACTAATATTGAATTTATTTATTCTATTTATAGAATTTTTAATATAGGTTGCCATTGAAAATCAAAAGTAGGTATTGGTTTCACTTCCACATATAAGGGTGACAAAAATAAGAAAAATATAAGATAAAAATATATACTTCACTAAAATGTGAGTACCCTGGTATATGTAAAATTATTTTTTGGATGTACTTATACGGCAGTAGTTCTCAACCAGGGTGACATGGAACAACCGAGAATTTTACACCAGAACAACGGAGACAGGGGGGGAAGGCGACTTATCCCACAGTAATTATTTTGTGGAAGCTGGATCATCACGGAAAAATAACAAGATTTAAATAAATTCAGAAGTCTATAATACAAACATAAAAAAAGGCAAAGGATATTTAATATTTTAAATAAGTAGGTTTAAACATCTTCGAATAATTTGGGTAATCAATGTTTGACAATAGTTTATCGTTTCCTACGAAAAGAAATTGCATTATTTTAGACTATAGTGATGACTGTAAATTTAGTTCTACGTATTACCATTGATCATAAACAGTATTATATTGTAATACATTTAATATAAAATACTAATTAGTATTTATAATCAACGGTATTTCGAATACACTCCTGCTGACTCGACATTTTGCCGCTACCGTTTTGTCTCAGGGCTATTCGCCACTGGTCATTTAACAATAGTTATGTACTTAGAAATTGTTAATGGTAAGTGGGTCAACTTTTTTTTACCAAACAAATGTACTTATTTATGTTAAAAATGTTGGAAGATAGTGTAATCTAAATTGGATGTTCCAACTTAGTTTTTGAGTTATACCATTTTGAAATCTATACATGTGTGTTATGTTAAATAACTCAATATTGCATTTTTTATATTATATTGTTTCTTGTAGTCAAGTGGTGATATGTACCTGTTGTCTATCTAGAGGTGTCAAATCTGTGCCCTTGAAGTTTTTTTTTCACTTTTTTTAAAATAAAAAAATGTCATCAAAAACATTATTTTAGATTTAATTGGTACCCCATATGATAGTAATTATTTCTTGCAAAATTCATTTTTTTTTACCCTGTGACTTGTGGTGGTGTTGCATAGTAAATTGAGGGATATTTTCATTTTAAGCTGTCCAAGCGAGTGAGTTACTAGCGTTACCAACGATGTAGACTATTAAAGATGACTTTTTTTATAATTTTTAAATTTTTAATGCAAAATGTGAATATAGATCATGAACATATAATAGTGGAGAACATAATAAATTTAATTAATTTTATAAAATAAATAGTAGTGACAAATCGCAATAACATGATTGATATACTTTCAGTAGCTAAATTGATTTAAGGTAAGTAGTAAAACAGGAAAGTATATTTTAATACTTATTACATTCATACTTTTTCAAATCACGCAATATTTTTAACAGGTTTTCATAGTGCTATATTGGTATTTTCATTTACAATGAGTTCTCTTGAAATTTTAAGTACTCTTGTCCATTGAAAATCTCTAGTTGGCATTAAAAAATTTTGGCCATCTGTTAACCCTTTCTAAGTTCAAAACTACTGTTAAATGACTGGCAGTGCAGTGTTGCCGGATTAGGATTTTTACTCCTGAATTTGGGAATATTGTTTCTTACTGGAGTAATTCTTAGCCATAAATGTCTGGGTATTTTCTTAGAGTGCCCCCGCAGTCAAAAAATCGTTAGGTCCCTGATGTGTCAATACATCAAATATCTATGTTCAAACAATTTTCTTCATCCCTAGTCTATAAGTATAATTTTTTATAAAGACTAAACTGTTAAGGTAATATTTGTATAATTTATTTATTTTAGATGTGTCGTGACGTCTAGTTATTACTTAAATTAACGGAATGGATTACAATAAAGAATTCAATGATTTGCAAACCTGCATGCAGTTTTTCAATGTTGATGAAGCATCAAAACTAATTTCTAATGAAAACTTTGTTTTGTATAATGCAGCAAAAATAATACAATTACTTGGAAAAGGGTTAACTGAAGACAATTTGAGAAATAAACCATACTACTTCAGATTTTGCGAAGAAACTTTACTTAAAATTGCAAAAACTGAAGCTTGTCAAGATTTACAGATAATTTTTGAATTTTTTGAATTAATTGATAGAAATGATTGTAAATTATCATCATCTGTTTTAGCTGCAGTAACAGTTTTGGAAAACATAGAATGTCCAAGTCGGGTATACTTAGAATATTTGTTATATAGTACTTTTAATCATTTGAATGGAATGGACGAAGCCGATTTAAAAGACATTTTATTAATCATTATAAATCATCTAAAAAGATTAAACAAATATTTTCAAAATGATCCATCATATTTATATTATTTTGCCAGAGTGGCTTTCTTAGTATTACGTGCTAACATTGATCCAAACGAGTATGTAAGTGAATTGTCTAATATTATTTATGATCCGTTTTCTTTACTTGAACTCGATTTTGAAGAAAATGCAGAAGAAAAACTATATCTCGTTTCATTTTTTTTCTTATACTTCAAAACTGAAACACTATGGGGACCGAAAATTTACAATCGGTCATATATTTTGGAAAAATGTTTTAATTTATCATTGTCTGTGTATAAAAATAATGCAATAGGAAAATCATTTACCAAATTAATTATTTTTAAATATAAAGACAATGAAATCCCAATACATATGTTGAGTAAATTACACAAAGAATTTATTGCAGATGCAGAATACAACTCAATTTACAATGAAAATTTGATTGATAGACAGGAATCATTACAAATACTGATGATGTACATAGATAAATTATGCTCTGGTGCTCAATATATATTTTTCAAGTATATATTTTCAAACTCTATAAACTCGCACATTAAAGCAGAATTGATTATAAAAATGAAACAATTATTATTTTCAAAAATAAAATTAAACCTAGGTATTAAATACTTTCAAGGAATACGACTTTTAGAATTAGTAAGATTATGTTGTGATATTCCCCTTGGACAAAAATGTGATATTTTAGAAAACAAAGAATATGTTTTGTCTGCTATAACACTAGTGTATGTATTATATTCATACAATGGAAATGAGTTGAAAATGGGTCAAGAATTTTCAAATGTAGCAAAACAATTAGTGGAGACTGTTCAATGTGCCATTGATTACACATATGAATCTATGGAATTGGAAAATTCACGGTTTGCTAATATGCATTTGAATGAAAAAGTTGAACTGAATATTCCAAAATTGTCAGAAAAGGAAAAGAAGGATTTCATATTACATTGTGATACAACTATTAAATTGGTGCAGTCAAATTTGAACCTTCTCAAAGGGATTATCAAAAACCAATAGTTTTCTACAAAATAAATTTGATTTTAAACATTTTTTAATTAATTTTGGAATTAAAAATATTTTCTTATTACAAAAAGTAAAAATAATATTTGTATGTTTTTTTTTATATTTATAGCCTGGTAATGTACAATAGATCTGTTTAAATAATGCAATTGTTGTTATTATTGTAGCTTTCAACAATATCAGTTATTACTAAAAATGTTGTTACATAATATTTTCTATCTCCTTTTTTTACAAGTAATTTTGAATATCAAGCAGAAATAAAATTCTAGAAAGTATATTTCTTAACAAAATCTTTAATACTATTCAGAAAAATCAAATAATTTAATTAATAGTAGGAACAATAATTTATTATTGTTACTTACAAAACTTAAATATGTGAATAGTATAATTTTTAAAAAAAAATCAAGTGTAATTCTTTGAAAATATTAGTGTTTATAAGTTTAATAATACATTAATTATAATCTTTATACAATTTTTATATACATAAATGTATTTGTTTTGACTGATCTATCAACACATAACTAAAACCACTGGGGTTAGAAACATTAAATCTTGAATATAAGTGACTGACATCCACCAACAATGAATTTTCAAAAATTGTACCTTTATGGGCATTAAATATGGGATAAATGTTTTTAATTTTAAACCAACAATATATATTATGTAAGGATTTTGTTTGGAAACTCCACACATTGGGGGGGAAATTGGAGATAAAAGTTTGTATGACACATTGATTTGAGTCAAAACTGCTAAAATAAGTAAAAAACAAAAAAAAAAAATACTGGATAGTAGTTTCATTTTATAATGTAGAGATTTACTACAATGGGGTTCTCAAAATTTAACCTTTAAGGTTGTCAAAAGAGGTACAATTTTTTGAAGTGAGATTTCTTAGCACCTAAGTATTTTAACCTAGAGCAACCATTCCTGCATCATTAGACTGACAGGATCTAAAATCAATTGTTGTTAAAAATTGGGAGAAGCCGTGGGAAAACATTTTTGTAGTATAATATAGTAAAATTTTGCCTATTATTATTGATAATGTATATTCAATAAAGAAAAACATACTAAAATTAAGTGGAATCAGTTAGTAACTTTTTCAGTGCATAAATATGTGACAACTAATAATAATATGATTGTATTTATTAATAAGTACTTGCCTAAGTATGTAAAATGTACATGCGCTCAATCAGGCGCATCCCTAAGATGAGATGGGCGATCGCTTCCCTCCATAAGCTGTATGATGTTCTTTTTTGTTATACAAAATATCCATAGTTCTTAAGTACAAATAAGTAAAAGTGTATCTGGTTTTAAATACCATAAAGATGATTCCAGATCTTAGAAATACTTTTATTGAAACAAGAATGATACACTTCTCAATTATAAATTTCAGTATTCTTCAAAGGTGGATAGAACCATTGAAAACTAAGTGGAAATAAATTTGCAAAGATATAATATATTTTTAAAATTAAAATTGTAAATAATTGATTAATTTAAATTTTAGATTCTTAGTGTAGCAAAGAATGTATCTATTAAATTTACAATGAGTTTTTTTTTTTTAACGGTGTCAAAAATTTCCACCAAAAATCACGCTTCAATATGTAAGTATAGCACCTTTTTTTGAAAGAAAATATTATCATATTGATTATATCATTGATTTTTCATAATATCAGGAGAACCTAGGATAAAACTTAAGAAAAACGGGAAAATTTAGGAAAATAAAGCTCTTATTATTTTCAATTTTGTTTTTTGTTGTAATTCAGTTAAAAATATTCGTAGAGAATTGGTATTTGGGTAGAAAACTTATAATTGCTTTTTCTTGACATGTTAAAATTGTTGAATAATTTTATTTTTGCGAGTTTTGTACGTAATTTTTATTTGGTTGGTACTCTGTGGTTAAAATTGTTAGACTAAACAGAAATAAATACTTGCGAATTTAACACAAGGTCCATTAAAAGTCGTACTTTATGGTAAAAAAATGTTGAGCTGAGGCTAACTGGCATTTAAATAAAACTTACTTTTAAATATTCATCAAAATGAAAATATTAATATAAAAAATACTTTTGATTAAATCGCTTGCAAAACGCTGCTTAAAATAAAAGTATTTTGGACTTGGTCATCTAACTTTTATTAATTGTTATTATTATTTGTATTATTCATATTAACAACATTTTAATTATTATTTATTTAATGGGGCAAAAATAAATTTAACTTTAAAATTATACTATTTTACTGCATTTGTACAATATATCTGCAGTCTTTTAGGCTAATATAAGTTAAAATGATGACATAAAGGTTTTTAGTTTTTGCTGACTAAAGCGATGGTATTCAAGAATAAAAATTGTTCACTGCCTCCTCCATAAAATTGACCCGAAGACGCCCCTGAGCAATACTATTAACCAAGCTTCGTTCAGAATCGTTTTTTGTTAGCAATGCTTAAATTTAGTGAGATACATTAAATTTCTCTCAATATCCTATCTTCTCAACTTCTTATCTATAACAGTGGTCCACCCATCGTGCGAAGTATATCCGTCTTTTTTTTTTTATCTATCATTAATATTAAATTTAATTATTTCACCCCCTCCCCCTATAGTCAAGAACTGGAGACGTCCCTGCACCTAACTGCACACGGGTAAAGCCAGATAACACAGTGAGTTATAAAATATAGTTTTAAGATGAGTTTTTTTGGGTTTAAAAAAAAAAATCAGAACTTTTTGAAAAATAAACAAACATTTTTTAATTTATTACATAATTTTAACTTTGTAAATATTAATTGTAAACAAAATATTTCACATTATTTTTGGAAAATTAAATAATATATTATTGATTAATTTTTATTGTTTTAAAAAAATTTTTCTTCTGATTCATTATATAAGATTTCAGACAAATACAATGACAACAAAATATTTGTATAAATTATATTTCTAATAATTATTTTTATCTTTAATACTTAGCTTGTAACATAAATTTGTTTTTGAAAAATACATCCTTCAAGAATTTAGTATATAAAACCAATCATATGAATTGCTGTGTAATTAGTAATAAACATATTATAGTTAATAATTTAAACAAATACAAACTGCTGATTCCTTTAGAAATATAAATCTGAAAAGTATTTTGTCTTTTAAAATGATTTGATTTATTTTATTAATAACCAAATTATGTATTTGTTGTGTGAATATACTTATAAAAGTCAAATCACACAGTTATCGATAACTGTGAATATTATTTACTAAATATTGTATTCTTATTAGTAG
Source organism: Cinara cedri (assembly GCA_902439185.1). Taxonomy (NCBI): domain Eukaryota; kingdom Metazoa; phylum Arthropoda; class Insecta; order Hemiptera; family Aphididae; genus Cinara; species Cinara cedri. The sequence continues at coordinate 17,321 of CABPRJ010000963.1, read as the reverse complement.
GTTGTAAAATTTTATTTTTCCAGAGAAAATAAAATAGTATAAATATTATATTCAAAGATAATGTTACAATCGACCCGATGGATTTATGCGAAATTATTATTATTTATACATTTTTTTTTCTGATGCAGGTAATTTCTCCAAAATAAACAATTTGTGTGCATTTGGTTTGAAAATAGTACCGATAAGATTATGTAGTAATAATGACAATGGAAAAATTCCCGAAGAACTAAACAATGGATCTGATAATTATGAGCAAGATATTAAATCAACAATATTGCGATCGTCCCTATCATATGTTCCAAAACACGGATGGTCTAGAGATACTATTGCTGCTGGTATTAACATTTAGCATGGCTATTTTAACAATATATTAAACAATTAGTTTTGTTTAAATTAGGAGCTGATGAGCTTGGTTATCCAGATACTGTACACGGCCTTTTCCAGGATCCTGGGGCCGAATTGGCATTATTTTTTTATTCGTCAAGCAATGATTCTCTATCTCAACTACTTAAAGACGGAACACTTAAGTGTTCCAAAGAAAAGTAACAACTTATATCAATTGCACTGTTTTTAATAATAATTATAATTAGAGCACGGATTTATATTTCCTTAAAAAAGCTAAAATATGATGCTTTTATTCTCTTAAAAATTTGGATATATGATTGTAATATTCTTTAACAAGTTGGCTGCCTTTGCATTTTTGAGAATACCTCGGTAATAGCTTTGTGAGTTAATTTTAATACTCACTTAATCAAGTCAATTACGCTCTGGTTAAAACAACGAGTTTGGTCATAAATGCTTTTGGTTTTATTTAAATAAAAATAGATTTTAATCTTATCATATCGATGTTTACGATATTCTGAATATATTTTGCTTAAAATAGATAGGATTTTGGGTGAGAGTTAAATTTGATGCTTATAGTAAATAAGTGTATGTTCACAATATTTTTGTATTAAATGTACAAAATGTCATAATATACTAAAAGTTAATATTAGAATTGTAACTATTTCAGTTTATATTTAGAATTCCCAAAATTGTGTGCGTTAAAATAATAACAAATGATTATGGGTATTACGTAATTTATAAAACTGATAATTCAGAAAATAAAATATCTCACTATGGTCTGTCCCAGGAGAGAAAGGTCCGCTTCTGCGCATGTTTTCCCCCTCCACATAGCCGATTGTCATTTCTTTCGTCGTCGGTTTATGACTATACTCCGCTAGGATATTTTGTAGAAATTAAATTATTATTATCAGACATCGCGCATCGCACGTTTATTTACCTTTGCTGTTTTATAACCTCTTGATAATTTTTCAAATCGTAAACTATCGTATATACAAGCACCTTCTATAATAATCCAGACTTTGTTTTTTTTGTATACATATTTATTTATTTAATATCTTATTGAACACTGTAGGTATAATTCAGTAGGTATGATACAGTAGGTATAATNATTACAATTTATCATTTTTGTCATATTGGCGATAAACAGTGGACTATCGACAGACAACAGTGCATTATTTGAAACGCAGTGTACAAAACCTGTCGATAGATCCGGGAGGGAATAAATGGATAGTGTTGCGGCGTGGGGATGCGCAGTAGCGCTTCAATTTGGTCGGAGAGCGGACCGTCCTGGGACAAACTATAGTTAGTTATTTGTGGTTTGTGGCATGTCTTTCACTCGTTTAGCGTTTTGATATAATATGCTTTTGTATTTCACAAAATTTAATTTAACACGATTTGTTATAATTGATGAATTTGAAATTGAAAATAGTATTGATTTGAAAAGGATACAAAATTATTTTCGTGGGAAATTTATTTTTTATTAGCCAATTGAATAAAAGAGTAATAATAATATCCATTGACATTGCATTTTACAAATTCTTCCCATATTTTTGAGTAATCACTACCCATTTAACAGTAAAATTCTACTCAGACAGTCAGACTATCTGAAGAGTTAAAGTTTATAACCTATAACGAGTTTAACGACTTAATAAATTATAATTTAAATGATTATATTTTTCTTTATTAGTTATCATTAATCAGTACGACCAGTACCAAAGAGTCCAAACACTAATAGATAATAAATGTAACAATGTAGCATAGTATATGATTATATGAATATCAAAATTCAGAATTTATGAAATGTTTAATAAAATTAAAAAATAATAAAATATTTGTAAAGTGGCAAAGTAATTTATATAATTTATATATCTTTACCGATAAATGACTTACTACTAATATTACCGATTTACATCACTAAAAGCACGTAGTTGTTTAAGTTTATTAATATCTATTATTTATATTAACATTTTTAAATATATTTAGTATTATTATTAATTATTATCATAACGACATAATGACAGTTATCTACTATAAAATACCTACTTTAAACGTATACTGTAGGAATTGATTAAATATACATAGATAGCCCACGCAACGTTAAAAACTGATAATAAGAAATCGAGGTAATGGGAGTCCAGAAATAATAATGTGGGATACTGAAATCAGAGATCGCTAGAGTAGTTTTCGATAGTAACCATGATTATAGTGCTGGCTTGATTTTTTTCAGTGTTTATAACAGTTTTGATTAGCGATACATGATAAAATTCCATTTAACCGATTTAATGGTTTCATCTATACAGACTGTTCTTACTTCTGGAACGACTCTAATTTAGCAACCACGTGATTTTTTTGGGTTTTTTTTTCCAAAATGTGTTTTTTTGCGTGAACATTAAGAATGCAAAAAAAAGTCTGGTGAACTTCGTTTGGAAGTTATGGAAGGAAATTTCATAAAGTACAGGTTTTATTTTTTCGCGTATTTCTTTGTTAAAATTTAACATTCAATTTTTTTTTCCAAAATTTGTATTTTTAGACATTTAATCTATTGGTATAAACAAAACCTATCCGTCATACTTACTTTAAAGTTTTTGTATATAAACCTTAAAAATAGCTTTTTTGGAATTAATCCAAAATGTGGTCAAAAATAGACATTTTTTGTATTATTATTATTATTATTTGTAGTTATTAATATTTAGATAAAAACGTTTTTTTAATGAAGTCAGAATAAGTTTATCTAGCTTAGTTTTAAAGTTACAGACGTTTGAACGCGCCATATTTTGCTGCGCTCACTCGGATAATTTTAATCGAAAATAACCCTCGATTTGTTGTGTAAAACCATGACGGGTAATTAGCAAGGAAAAGTAAAAAGCACATAGGTGAAATTAGAGATCTAATGTGGTCACTCGCTCTCTCGTCATTAGAACGTCACGTTTGAACGCGAATAACTTTAAAACTAAATCAGATAGACTTATTCTGATTTTCTTAAAGAATTTTATTGTCTATATATCAATAACTATAAATAATAATAGAAAAAAAAATTCTATTTTTGACCATATTTTGGATTAATTCCAAAAATGCTATTTTTTAAGGTTTATATACAAAAATTTTAAAGTAAGTATGATGGATATGTTTTGATTTTATTAATGGATTAATCGTCTAAAAACACACATTTTTGGAAAAAAACTCAAAAAATTACGTGGTTGCTAAACTAGAATTATGCCTTACTTCTTTGTATTATTCTGAAATGTTATAATTATAATTTGGTTTATATTCTAATGAAAAATATGTCTCGTGGTAGTAAATGTGTTGTTATGAACTGCTGTAAATCGTTACATTTTCAATGGGAGGTGATGTAACAAATAAATATCGTGAATAAAGAGTAATAGAGATAAAGATAAGATAAGAGTAAATGGAGATATTGAGATTATTCCAAGAATTCACATAGAAAAAAAGTTAATTTTAAAACTTTATCAAATATTTTCTTGTATATTTATAACAATAATTTAACATTATAATCGTTGTATCAATTTCGTCATGCCTTTCAGCCCCCCTCCATCGGAGTTGTTTTTTTTTATTATTATTTTGGCCTCAGTAAAAAAAAATAAAAATAAAATAGTATTAAATAAACTAAATTTTTCTAAAAGTAAAATGTGATGTTTATATATCCATAAGAGAAGACACATTTTTCTACTATTTCTTCCAAATCAAAAAATATTAGTTTTAAATTCAACGTATTTATGTTATTACACTCTGAATGAAAAAAAAAAGTCCAAAATATCAATTTTGTTTTACTTTGATATGCAAATGATTGAAATAACATTATAATTAGGTTTTACGAGGTTTATCAACAATAACATAAAAAGTAAGTACGATAGGTGAACTCTGATTTTACCAAAATGTTAATTATAAAATTACTACCATTTCAAGTCAATTGATTTAAAAGATTAATTAATTAGTAATAATATAATTTACAAACTTAAAACAAACTCACAACTTATAATATAATTAACTAAAAACATAACTTTGCTGTTTTTATCATTTACTCAATCAACGCATAAAAAAGTTCAGAAAATATATTTGTCGGCAATATACAAAAATAATAATAACTTTTGGAATATTGCTGCATGATTGATTCCTACCACTGGAAAAAGTATTAGACGGAATGGCATGTTTAAAAAAAATAATGCCGAAAGATGCAGAAGACCTTTTTACATATTTCGATTCTTACTATTTAAATGGTACCTATAGGCGAGTAGGTTCTACTTCTACCTTGCATTTTCGAAAAATTCAACCTATATTTTTACCTTCTTTGTGGGATGTTCACAGAACCACTTTAGTAGGGGGCCACCGTACGAATGATGTGACGGAAGGGTGGAATAATCGATTTTCAAAATTCTGTGGACATACGCATCCAACTATTTGGAAATTAATTAGAAAAATTAAAATAGAAATTTTCGCAGATGAAGCAAAATTAGCTTTAGACGCTGTAGGGGATTTGAGTAGTAAAACAAAACCAGGGCAAACTGGTATCTTAGAAAAACGTCTACAAAATGTATGTATCCAAATACAAGTGGACAAAATTAGTATACTCGATTTTTTAACAGCTGTTAGTCATAATATTAGAAAGAGGTGTGAATAATAATAATAAAGAGGTGTTTTAATTAATTATATTATAAGTTGTATCTAATTTTAAATTGACTGTACCATTATAGGTATACTATTACATAGTGTATATTATTACTAAATTTGTAAATTGTATTATTGTAATAATTATATAAAGGTACTGTTGTATTTTTTTTTGTTATTTATTAATTTTTTAAATTAATTGATTTTCCTAGTATGGGACTTTTTTTATGCATATCACTGATAAGAACTGTTTATTTATTAGTGAAATAAACGGTTCTTTTTTTCATTGTCTGGTAAATGATAACTAGGTATCAAAAATTCGACCAACAAGTGTATTAACATCATTAACCGTAAACGATATTATGATAAACAGTAAAATAATAATTTTTTCATTTCGTTCATAGATAATATATACATGAATAGGATTTACCATGTATTTAAGTGTGATCGAAGAGCATACTGGTTACCAAAATGGTTATATTTAATTAAGGTGTGGTATCAACCATAGGTGAAAACGAATACGACAAAAACGCAATTTACCGACTACCAGCCGCCTAGCGGTCACCGAAATAACAAATTTGGAAAATAATATTATCCAGAGTCAAATGAATAGGTTCTGATTGATCTGATTGATAAAAAATCAAGGATAAAAATGTTTGTCATATACCAGTATCTGTAACCGCATATAACCATTATGGTAACTAGTAAACTCTTCGCTCACATTATTCCGTGTGTAATAGGCATAAGATGTCCTATCCATGTATATATTATCTATGATCGTGGCGCAACCAGGATTTTTTGAAGCACGTATCACATGTCTACATTAAAAAAAAAAACACACATCTTTTAACACATTTATATTACTTAGACGTGGACGTAGGAGGTGTTGAAACATCCAAAACATCCCCTGGTTGCTCCACTGATCTATGACTTCATTATTAATTGTCATTTATCAAATCGTAGTGGCATTGAAAACTATCGTACCACGTACCTAATAATAAATTATTAGAAAAACAAAAAAACCTATCGCATGTACATAATTTTTTAATTCTTGTAAATATTTCAATTCATACATCTTTAATTAGTTAAATATGCAAAAGTATGATTTTATAAGAATATATTATCTTAACATCAAAATATGCATTTATATGCAAAATCAAATTTTGTATTCAGATTCTTTGTATTGTGAATCGTTGTCATATTTTACTCTTGTGGTTGTGCATACATTCATTAAAAACATGTTTTACATAGAAATTCGCGCTTTAATTATAATATTTTATAGTAATGCAGAGTTGGTGAAATTCCTGGCTAGCACTATACAAACTAGATTGTTAATGCTTCAACCGTATTTGAATCAGTGGCCACAAGCAATTGCTTTGCTGTCCAAACCGTCAAATGCTCCTCATGCCCTCTCCAACCTGATGACACTGGTCAATGACATTTGTTACTATGCTGGTGATAGATCGATAGATGTAAGTAAAATTAAACTATCTATTTAATAACGAACATAGTACTGAAATGGATCCTCAGCTTGGCACTGTAAGAAATTCAAATTACTAGTAGTTTTATCCTCCTAGACTCCTTTCTTTTTGAAACCGATTTCATAGTCGTGGGATGCCCTCAGCTGCTTCACCGACTCCCTGCCCTCTGGGTAAACCAGGATTATGTTATTAATGGCGAGTCGTAGGTAACTTTTAGTCATTGGATTTAGTCGGATTGTTCTGCTAATTCATGTTGTTCGTCTGATAATAAAACAACATATGTCCTATATATGATGTTCATTATGTGATCGCGTGGTCGTCGAGCTCTAGTGCTGACTGTGGGATTTGATGGTCCGGCATTAGTTGTAAGTTGATTTAATGGAATTGGTTATGATCCTGTTTATGAGTTTCCCTATGGTAATAGTAGTAGCTGGGTGGATAAATCAACCCCATGACAGCAGAACTTGACGTAGACGAGTCCTAAGAATCTGGGAGGGATGATCTGGGCACCCCCGGTTGGTCCTGTTGTATCAGATCATCTAACTATATTAAAATTACAAAAAAATGTATATTAAAATGTAGATATGGACAGTTTAAAATATATTAGTATTTATTTTTCAACGCTAATATAAATGCAGACATTATATATTTGTATTATTATTGGTTTTATAATAATGTTTATAATCATTTTTTTTTTTTTTTATACCGTGACAAACATTTCTATCAGAAATCTTGCTTTGATATTTAAGCATAATACTTTTTCTGAAAGGAAATAATGTACAAATATACTTTAAGTAATATATTTTAAGTAATTTACGTATTGTGTTTGATAAATAGAATAAAAAAAATAAAAAATGTTTTTGTTCTCGACGGGATTGTCAAGTATCATAAGGTATATTATTTAGGTCACGCGCAAGACGGCACTTAACCGGCCGTCTTTCGAAATGGAAAGGTCCGGTAAAATTTTAGTTGTTGACGTAATTTTGGTTCAAATAAAACATGAAAATAATAAATTAAATAAACCTGTGATTGAATTACAAGCGAGCAATGCAGAATTACAGAGTGAGTTGTTAAATCTTTAATGAGTAATATTAATAATCCTAATAAAAATAAAAACCAAAAAAATATGGAGATAGACAAAAAATCGGGTCCTAACTCAGGTGTTAATTTAAGCCCAAAAAAAATGACAGAAAATATTGACAAACAAATTCCTAAAATTAATAAACCACCACTAATCACAGCTTTATGGTGTCAAAAATATACAAAAATTGGTTAGTAGACTAATTTGTGAAGAAGTTCGTGGCCGTGATCAGCAACTAAAACCATTGCTAATTTTAATATGAAAATTCTGATTGACGATGAACATCAATTTAAACGTATGTTAAAAGTTTCCGAAGAAAATAAAATTGAGTATCATAGATTTTAATGAAAAAGGGGGAAAAAAAATTGTGTTGTAATTTGTAGGTTACATTTAGAAACTAAATATATGAAATCAAAAGAGATTTAGCAGATATAAGTCACTCTGCAAGAGATATATCGAATATTCAGATAAAAAAGAAATCAAACCCAAAAGATAAAAATAGTGAATGAACAAGGATAAAACTACCCTTGTTTTTTGTAGACTTAGTTCCTTAAGAAAATAATAAAGACATCTTTTATATAAATAGTCTATGTAATGATTAAGTTAAAATAGAGGAAGAAAAGAGTTGTGCCACGGTGTAAAAACTTTTAGGTCTTTGGGCATACTCAAAATTACTGCAATGAAAAGTCTGTTTATGTGAAATGCAACGAAGAGCATAAAACAGAATATTGCTAAAATTCTAGAAAATTAAAAGCTAAATGTGCAAATTGTAGCAAAGCACATATTGCTAATTGGCAGGGTTGCTCTGCATATAAGAGGGCAGAAGAGAGAACACAAAAGGTTTCTGTATTACAACGTATTCAGCAGAAACTAGAGATAACATAGTCAACCACTATTGCACAGATAACCGGATCTTTTGGTTATAACGTAACGACAGCAACAACAGATTAACGAAAATGACTCCACTTTAACAGATATTTTATCTGCCTTAACTAACATTACCACATTATTTAGTGTCACATATAGATTAGATAGGTTAGAAAGTCCCCAATCGTAGTCTAATAACATAAATCAAAATAAAAAGAAATGAACCACACACTACGGATCATAGCATGAAAATCCAATGGCTTAGTCCAGCGCAAACAAGAACTCGATGACTTTTTAACTTTTGCATAGTGAAAATATTGACATTGCTCTTATTTCAGAAATACATTTCATATCGTGGACTGAAAATTTAATAATTATAGCATTTACATCACTCATCAACCAAGCGGTAAAGCACGAAGAGGTACTACTGTAATTATAAAAGAGTCTATAAAGTATCTTAAGTTTGATAAACATTCGGAACTATACATACAAGTCACAAGTATTCATAATACAGCGGGCATAAAGACTTCACAGTTAGGACTATTTATTTTTTACCTCAAGGAGGCGTAGAAGAAATTAAATTTACGACATTTTTAAAGAACTAGGAGACCGGTTCATTGTTGTGGGAGACTATAATGCGAATAACTCTTCTTGAACACCTGTAGATTCCAAAGGCAGTAATCGTGAGATAACTTACCCATTGGAAATTAGTGTATTAGTTCAACAAAAGTGCAAAAAATCAATGGAATCGTATCAGTAAGTTCCTCCGTGATGAGATGATAGAAGTGAAAAAATGAAATATTTAAATTGTATTTAAGTTTATCTGCTACATATAATACTAATTATTCATTGTGGAAAGTCACAAGGTCTATGAAAAGACTTTGTATTCATGTATCTCCTATCGACGAGAATTAGGCACATAGTGAACAGGATAAAGCTAAAATATATGTTCGACACCTTGAGTGTGTTTTCAGCCGAATAATATCGCTTCTGAATTCGATATGATACAATGCTAACCACTGAATGTATTAGGAGAAAAACTAATAATAAACAAATAATTATGTTATTGTAACCACATAAGCCACTAGAGCAAGCTCAATCACACAGACCAATATCGCTTCTACCAAGTCTGTCAAAACTCTTTGAAAAGCTTCTCGTCAGATTAAAATCACTAATAGAAAAGAGACGAGTCGTACTTGATCATCAATTTGAATTCCGGAACAAACATAGACCAAATTCATCGTGTTATAAACGCGATTATCTTGGTTCTAAAAGAAAAAAGTATTGCTGCGGAGTATTTCTAGACGTGGCTCAAGTTTTTGATAAGTTTAGCATAAGAACTACTCATGAAACTATGAGAACAATTACCGCACACCTGATGCACACTTCTTGACTGAATGATAGTTTTGAGTCATGCATGAAGAAACAATAACAAATTGAAAGAATATATTGACTGGAGTACCACAAGGGTAGAGTCCTAGAATCTATATTTTATTTGCTCTACACAGTTGATATCCCTATCAACAACGACTCAATGACCACTTAGATTGTTGACAACATGGCAATTTTAACAACCAGTAAGTATCAGCAGGCTGCAACTGATAACTTATAGACCTCAACAACATTTTTAATTGGACAAGATGTTGGAAAATTCAAATCAATAGTGACAAGTCAGTGGCATGTAAATTTTATTTTGCGCAAAACTGAGAATATTGTAAGTGTCAGTGGATCACACAATGATCCCACAAAAAGATTCAGCTAAATACTTGGGTATGCACTTTGACCACTATCTGAACTGGAAACATCATGCCCATTAAAAAGAATTAATCAAGGAAAAAATGCGGAAACTGTATTTGTTAATTGGAAGATATTTCAAACTAGACTTTGTAGAAAAATGTTTATTATACTTAATGATAATTAAACCAATTTGGACTTATGTATAACAATTGTAGGGTTGTGCCAGCAAGTCCAACATTGAAATTATTTAACGCTGCCAAAACATCACTCTCCGTACCATTGTTGCAGCTTACCGGTATGACAACATTATCTACCGTGATAAAATGATCACCTCTCTCCAGGACGAGATTACCAAGTTTACCCACAAACATGAGATAAGGCTGAATTAACACATCAACTCATTAGCAATTCAACTACTTGACAATTTTCAAAATATTGGTGTCTCATACACCAAAGACCTAGCATACCAATACGACTTAGCATACAATTCTTAGACTAAGGCCGAGCCACTCCATTGGAAGTGGAACTCCACATGTGTATTTTTATTTTTTTTATATTTTTGTACATTTATACACCTTTTTTAATGTATTATTGAAAATCTTTGATTGTTGTAATGAATGCTTTAGGATTACGTTAGGTTTTTTAAAATAAAAAACTTTACAGACTTGAAATTTGAACACAAAACTTATATTTGCCTTTTTTTTGATGTGAACAAATACCTTAAATAAGATTGTGCATACTTTATATTTTCAAATAGGAACCTCCCCCCATTTTGAACACACATTTGAATAAAGTATATTTCTGTAGACATTTTTATATGCATAAGATTAATATCAGATTTACCATTTATGAGTTATAACAGTCTAAACCTTTGAGATAATTGCTGGTTCATGATAAAAAAATTACCCTGTATTGCTGATTTAAGAATGATGGTGAAGTTAGAATTGAGCAGACTGACTTAGTTTCGTTTATGTGGTCACATGTTGTTTGGGGTTATATAGTACTCCACTACTCTCCCCCTACATAAAAGTAGAATATTTTTGTCAACATGTTGACGAAATTAAAATTTCTAACACTAACATTTATTTTAACTAATATTTTATATATTTATAAAACTAAAGCTTCTTATTCGAAAAATCTAAGTTTGTATCGCTATATGATATTCCTTAAATGTTGTGAAAATTCTAACAATTCGAAAATATGAGGTTTAACTTTACTTAAAAATCCAAAAATCAGAATTTGAATAAATACAAAATTTAACCATAAAAATGTAGTAAGCATACCAAATGAATCACTTTGTATTCCTTGTTATCATTTATCTTCCAAACGCTAAAAAAAGAAAAACATATAGTCAACAACTAAGTATACATTTTTATTTAATGTTTAGTCTTGTATTGTTTTATTTGTTTTTCTTGCTTTCTGTTTGGTCAATTATGTAATTTATTTCTTTTTTGTTTTATAGACTCGATGGTACACAAGGCGAATAGGCTTGGCCACTATATATAAATCCAGTGAACTACATTTATTACAAGACAGTTCACAAGGATATGAAGACACATGGAATTTCACCAGGAGGGCAGTTGAAGAATGTGTTAAGTTGGATACAATGCTTGAAAGCAATGCTCAGCTTGCCAAAGATGTAGTTACTGCTTCAGTGTCAACAGTAAGTTATATAAAATGTTTTTGTATACAAATAAAAATGTTACATTAGTTATTATTATTCTTATTTTATTATTTTATATTTTTAGGCCAAAAATATTTTAGGATTTTCATGGAACAGGTAACAGCTTTTCTTACAAGTGTATATCAAGTTAATTTTCAGTGGTCAACTAGTTGTTATTTGCTTTTTATTGTTGTATCCTCTTTTAATGCTGTAAAAATAGAAATAAACAATTAAAAAAAATAAATACAAATTTGAGTTGTATTCATTTATCCTGTGTCCAAAAACTATGATTCTTGTACTGGTTAAAGTAAGGAAGATAAAGAGGGTAGAACCCCCTTCTTATTTAAAATAATATTATCCACCTATTTTAGTCATCAAGTTTATAGTACGTTTAAGTTGTCAATGAAGTTTTTTGATGTAATTACATATCATCTATTTAAAATATTATTGAATTTACAGGACTTCAAAAAATACAATTCTGAAAATTGTATTAAAATAAATAGAAATAGACAAGTAGTTAATAATACAATAAATGTATTGATAATATTGGTAAATATGTAGTGTGGACATTATAAGTGGATATTTGGTCACATCCGTGGGGGGTTTTAACATTTTTGTCTTATTCATTAGCGTAAACAGATATTTTTATACACATCAACCTATTAACTAGTGGCTACTTAGTATTCCTACTTTATTCAAGTAAAGGTACCAAGCATATATAGGTAATAGGAACATGAAAAAATAAAGTATTAAATAGCTACTCATCTATTTTAATTTTAATTTTATAAACCTATTCCTTTGTGCAAAAGTATTAATAATTGTATCAGTATCAATACATTTAGATAATTATTTTTCAATGTACAAAATTGAGGTGTTGAACCTCTCCTGCTACATAGAAGTTTGAAGCCAAGTTTTTATTCAATGCATGAATGAAAAACTCCTTTCATAAGTGGAGGAATTTATAGGTATTGGTAAAGCAACTTGAAATGATTTATATAAATGTATACTTTTTTGATAAAATCTTTTTCACATCATTTAAAGTTATAAACTCATCATCAGTATACTGCAATATACAATTCTTTGCCACTTCTATTTCTGATTTCAATACTTCCTTAGATACATTTATCAAATCCTGAAAACACACAAAATATAGGTTTACTTTTAATAAAACTAGAAAACTAGAGAGTAAGTAAAAATTAATTTTCAGAAACGGATACAATACTTGATAATGATCTACAAAGAAAAGAATTTCCTTAAAGTTTAGTTGAAAAAATTGATCAACAACTGTAGCCAATTGGAGTCTATCAGTAGAAAACCTTATTTTCCAAATTTATTAAGAATGCATCAATTAATACAGGAAAGAAAGCATTTTTTCTAAAATAATCTTAAATAGTTTCTTTGTTGTCGTTAATATTTTGTTCAGCACTATGGTTGTAGAAGTATTAAAATGTTTAAGATTTTGAGGCTCTCGTCTTTTTCTTTTATATCCTAGTTGAGTAAATATTCACTTAAAATTAAGAATTATAAATAAATATAATATGTATAGTTAAGCCTCACCTTTAAATGGCATTTTTATTGATATTTCATTGTCTTTAGTAAACGTTTCTATTTCACACCAAAGCTTAGAAAAATATTCTGCTCTAGAATTTTTAAAAGTCATCATCACACCTTGAATATTTTAAGATTGCCCTAAGGTTTCAGTTATTTTTTGAAACTTGTTAGCTACAATATCAATATTAATTAATACTTTACACAATAAAAATAAATAAACTATAAATCGTCCAATTTTTAAATTTATTAATATTCCTGAAACAGAGGAATTGGACTTTAAATATGTTTATTCATTAATTATTACTTATTACTAAAGACCGGATTTAATTGCATTTAAAACACACAAACATTGCATACTAAAATTATATAATTGCACCAAAAAATACATAAAAATTGCAAAACAAATTGCATTATAAAAATGCAAGTTATATAAAAAAAAATTGATAAATGTTACTTTTTTAAATTTAAATTGATAATTAGATACATTTCTAAATTATTTTCATTAAAATTAAATCTTCTGATACTTAAAATATGTTTGTACAAAGAAAAACTACGTTCTACGTCTACACTAGTTATTGGTACATATTTAAAACAATTTTATAAAATAGGCGTTATATCTGAATTAATATTCGTTTTATCTGACATGACTTTATAGTAAGATTTTAAAGTTTTATGCTCTTTATTTGTTTGTAGTAAAATTTTATATGCAACGCCTATATGAGCCGCAGCAGCCGGCAACACAGCCGGGAATCACGTTACTCTAATGCAATCCCAAAGGCTGGCGGCAACCAGGGTAGCCAGGTGCTACGCACGGTTTCTGACGCGGCCGCGCTACTATTTGCAGGTATGGTTCCAGCACATCTCCTGGCAGACGAAAGGCGGAGGATCTATGGTGCGAGGCAGGCGCTTTTAATTAGAGCTCGGATCCAAACGAGCAGGACTTATGGTGGCCAATGAGGGCAACATACCAACTGGTGTCGAACTTGTTACTTTTGCGGATAACGTAGCGGTGGTAGGTTCGGCCCACACTGGCGAACTACTAAGACTAATAATAAATCCAGCACTGGACCTAGTTGCGGAGTGGATGAGAAACAATGGCCTTCGCTTGGCCGCGCACAAATCTGAGGCTGTATTATTAACCAAAAAGCGGACAAATTCACTGCTTGAACTGTAGATAAACGGCCATTGTCTTCAGACATTCCATGATGTATCTCGGGGTCAAACTTGACCACCAGCTAACTTTCAAAAGGGTGTGCGCAGTAATTAAATAGTAATTAATTAGTACTTGATTGTTGATACGCTGTTCATCCGATCCAAAAGTCGTAGAGGACCCGGGCTATAACACTAATCACCGGAAGACCGCTCTCACTGTAGAGGAGGTTTTTTACCCAATAACCCGCTTTTTAAAAATTAATCTCTAAAGGAGCACCACAGCTCAAAGCCTGCTTAAGCAGACTACGGCTCAAAGGGAGGCCCTTGCGCTATTGGTCTCTGAGCAAAACTAGAACCCGGTCAACAGTTCCAGCTGGATCTGCAGTAGTGACCGTACTTGTGCGATGGCGTTTTCCCCCACAGCCAGTCTAACCATTGAGAACTATGGCGCCGGCCAAGGTTTCGCATGGATAAAAAAATGAGAGTTTCGAGTGTATAGTTGCTACAACTCGAGAAATGATTCGGATGCCAACAACTGCGTTTCTCGCTGACATTGAGTTATCCGTTAGGTCAACCGATCCACCTCATAATAGGGGGTGACTATAATGTCTGGTCCTAGGAATGGGGCTCGGCTTCGAACGATCAAAGAGGAGATCAACTGACAAATTGGGCTGCAGGTTTGGAGCTTCTCACAGGCAACTCTAGTCAAGTTCCTACCTACCGGAGAGTTAATGTTCCGTCGGTGATAGATGTAACGTTATACCGACTATCAATCTCTGGATGGGAGGTTCTAGAGGACGTCAAGTCAGCCATATAGACTAAGCCCACTTTCTTATCTGCTGCTATATATTAAAAGTTTTTTTCTCTTATCAACGATATCATAACCAAGTTCTTATTAGCGACATTAAAACTACGTTCTTATCTAACCTGTGCCAGGTACTATTTCTAATTCACGGCTGCCCAAATTGTCTATCTCTTCATCGACAAAAATTTTTCCCCCATCCTATGTTACAAAATATTTTTTTTCCTACATATACCACATTATCGATTTATTTAGCCCACGCCCCCTTCGACTAAATTATTTCTCAAGTCAGTGTCAGCTACTTTATCGACAAACATACATTGTTATTATAAACATACTGCTATCACATACATACATCTTTATCATACACGTATGATTATTATTTTATAATTATTACGATATTTTTCGTCTTCGCGCGTTCGCGTTACCCCGCATAAACTCTACACACTGCATATATCTTGTGCGAATATATTGTAATAAATTATTTTTTTTCCAAAAATTATTATTCTTTAATCACGTTAGATTACATTATTAAATAACTTATAAGGTAATTAACAATCGTATTTGAAGCTCCCGATGAAAATAATATAAACTATATTTTTTAATGGATTTTTAAGTATACTATTTATCAGTTATTATAAAAATGTATTGTAATTGAGGATTTTAACAATAAGACATTCTAACCATAAGTCATGTCGGAACGTATCTCTTACACACACGATAAAAGTATACATTTTGTAATGTACACGTTTATATATTGAATATATATTTATGCCAGGTGCTATACCTTAGCCTGGCCGCTCGAAATGTTTACCTGTTCATCGACCGTATATCCCTCATCCAATTCCAAATCCGCCGTAATAATTCGAAAAATCCTTTTCCAATCAACGATATGATTACCAAATTTTTATCTGCGACAATAATTCTACAATTTATCAATACTTTGCAAAGTACTATCCTTTTAAATGGCCGCCCGAAATGTTTCCCAGTCTTGATCTTAAACTATTTAGCAATGTTCTTTTCTCTTTGACTAAATCTGATATTTCTTCGTTTGTCTTCAATTCCGTCCATTTTATTTTCTCCATTTTACGTCAACATCATATTTCAAAAGCTTCTAGAGCGGTTTCCTCTTTTTTGTTTAACGTCCATGTTTCACAACCATATAATGGTGTGCTCCATACGTATGTTTTAATTAAACGTTTTCTCGTTTTTTCAGAAAAAAAAAACGAATCTACATTTATTGATGTTAGTAATTGACCCTTAAGTAGAAATACCTTTTTTGCTTGCCCTATTTTACTTTTAAATTCCTTTTATGACCTTCCTTCATTATCTATTATACTTCCAAATCAAATATATATTACGATATAATAAGTTCTTTTCCAATATCAACCCATATGACAGCAAAATTCATATCGGCGACAATATATCTACAATTTATCAATATTATGCCAGTAGGTATTCTAAAGTGTATCTGTCCGTATCATGAACCTCATTAACGCCACTTAATTTTGCTTTTTTCGATTAAAAATGTTAATTTTATACACGAACTCGTTATTATCTAATCTTTTCCGGGTACTATACACGAAAATGGCCGCTAGAAATTTTTACCTGATATTCGACCCTATAATCACGCCCAACGTCGCGATCGAACTATGAGTCATATCAGAACTTGTCTCTTTCCCCACACACAACTGTAGATATTCTGTTGAAATACGTTATTATCTAATATTTTCCGGGTACTATACCCGAAAATGGCCGCCAGAAATTTTTTCCTGATATTTGACCCTATAAACACGCCCAACGTCGGGATCGAACTATGGGTCATATCAGAACTTGTCTCTTCCCCCACACAAAACTGTAGATGTTCTGTTGAAATACGTTATTATCTTATCTTTTCCGGGTACTATACCCGAAAATGGCCGCCAGAAATTTTTTTCTAATATTCGACCCAATAACCACGCCCAATGTCGCGACGGACTATGAGTCATATCAGAACTTGTCTCTCCCCCCACACAAAAC
>CABPRJ010000962.1:1309890-1354219 GCA_902439185.1 Cinara cedri | reverse complement strand
CGTACAATTTATTACAATATACTAATTTTGATTACTGGTTTCTTTCTTTCAATAATTTAATTAATGATTCCTGTGGATCAAAGTAATTTATTACTGAAATATATTTCAATAAAATTGTAGTATTTAATATTCCAGACCTTTATTGAAGATTTTATTTTAATTAATTAAATTTAGACTGTTGAATTTAATACAACTCAAAGAGAAATTTTTGGGTAGAATTACTAGAAATATGCTACTGAATATATCTGCAATATTGTTCCATGAAGAATCTGGAAAATTACTTGATATTATTTTCATAGACGGGAAATTATCTTTTTTTAGGGATTATACAAGTAATATCTCTATGAAGATGAATGTTTATTGACTGGTCAGTAGGACTTTTAACTCGTTTATGACATAGATTTCTTTTACAATTTTTTATATGCCTATTAATATATGAATGTTGGTATATATATATTTTATCTTGCTAACCTTTTTGTTTAATAGGTATGTATTTGTGTTTCATGAATTTTACAATATTTAATTAAATTTAAATACTTGATTCCCATTAATTAGTTAAACATCAATAACCATGAAATTGACATTTATCCATGTTATAACCACGTTGAATACCAGGGTATGACGACACAACCACCTAGTGTAAATAATGGGGGAATCTGTACGAATACAAATATAACAACTACGACTACAACCGTAGTCTTCCAATAACAGGTAATATTATCCATTGATCTATTTATTATTTTAAAGTAGTACTTACTTTTTGAAAATGTAAAATAGATATTCGGTTTTATCAGTGGCGTGTTACCTAGGCTCAAACAACACCTTAAATATGGGCTAGTTTGTGGGTATTGGTAGGAGAACAAATATCAAAAATTCTAATTTTATAACACGATATTATTTTAGATTCTGAGTTTAGTGTAGAATCTAACAAATTGTTTTTTTTTTTTTTTGTGAACACTTTTTCTATCAGAAAGTTACACCGAGTATCAAGTACAGCACCTTTTCTGAAGGAAAATGTTCTCCGGGTGATACTTTAAAGAGGTCATTTTTTGAAATTCTCATAATTTTCAAGTTAATGAGAATAACCTGATTTTTTATGTTAAAAAAGATTGAAACATTAAAAATAAGGTTGTCATTGGCAACCGTTTTTATTTATTTTTTGTTATTATCAAATTTGTATTATTCATATCTTTTTTAAACAATCATTGTTGTCACAAAAGCGCACATTATTGTAATCATTTTACCACAATATGACACAAATATTATATTGTTGACAAAGCAACACGATCGCCTATCTCCGCTCAGAATCGTTTTTTCGTTGGTAATGGTTTATCGTTTCCTACAAACACACATTAAATTCCCGTCTGTATTCTACCTTCCCAACTTCCCACCTACAAACAGTGGCTGCACCCACGTGCAAAGTATGTCCGTCTTTTTTTTTTCCGTAATACCTAATCAATTGCTATATTTTAAATCGTCGGTTTTTTTTTTCTCCGGGATACTCGTGTAACAATATTATACCTTATATTAGGGACAGTCGCCTCGAGGTCGTCCGCGTTTCAAGTACTCTCGCTCGGTACGCGGACGCGCTTTTGTATCACAGGGCGACGACGACGACGACGAGTGTCGCGCGGCCGTTGTTTGTCGGACGGCTTCCGTGTGACACGGCGTCCACACGAAACGAATAGGCATATTATTTGTACATATTATTTATAATATACACGGTCGACAAACATAATAACGGGAAGTGTCTCGCCGGGTCCGGTTTCGTAATAATTACTCGGTCAACAGCGGGCGCGGACCCGGCCGGACAATGGCCGGACAATGGCCGGACTTGTTGACCGTTCGGATCGGCGGCCGAATATTAACGCGGGGAACCGCGGCGACATTTCGCCGCCGGCCTTTTCCGTCAAATATCACGGCGGTCCGTTGACATTCGCTCCCGGGAGAATCGCCGCCGACCGGACGGCCCCCGCCCCACCCATACCCCCCCCCCCCACCGGATCGGCCGTCGCGGATCAAAAGGCCGAACGGCGACGGGCCGACGCGCTGGCCGTGTTTATTTTCCGACGAAAGGGTCGACGAAAGACAATAACGCGCGCAGCGTCCGGATTTAATATCGCGCTCGTACCACGCGCGTCGTGCAGTTGTACTGTACGTTCGTACGAACGCGTCGGTATAATTGCCGTCCGGCGGAGGGAACGTTAATTAAAACGCACGCGTATCCCGTCCTCGAAACGTGTCGATAGTAGGGGCTCCCCTATCGACCGGGAGACGTTTCGCGCGTCTGTTTAACCCGTTCGGGCGCGGGTTCCGGAACAAATAGTCCGGGGGGAAACAGTGACCGCGACGCACAAACGGGTACCGGAGCTGTTGCGTACTAACAGTAATGTCGTAGACCGCGACTCTCGCGAGAGCGCGGTTGCGAGTTCCGGCACTACGGTACTACGCGCACACAATATACGGACGTATCCGAATCGGTTCCCGAGCCCATACCCCGCATGCCGAATCAGGCGCGGCGTTTAGGGGTAACGCCCCCCCCCCCCCGGACATCAAACTACCGGATAAATAATGATTTCTTTCGGAAATCCACGCGGACGATTCCGAGTGTTGACGGATTTACAATCACGGCTTTTGTGGACGGTCGTGCTACCGCATTGAGCGGTCAGTGGTCACATTGACTGACTGACGTCTGGTCATGTGCCAGTTAAAAGTATAATATTTGAACCGAAACGATATTGCTTCTCCTCGCCCGCCTCCCCCCCAACTTCCCGGAGGTCGAATAAAATCCGCTACCGTGCCGAATTTGTTCCCGTTTGAAAAAAATACTTTATGAAGGTGTGCCGAGTTGGGTCCCGCCCAATACCTACGTTTATTGTGTTTGTTGCGTAATTTAGTATATTTTAGATTCTGAGCGAAGCGAAGAAGCTTACGATGTACAGATACGTTTTTTTTTTTTTTTTTTTTTTTAATCGGTGGACAACTTTTCTAACAGAAATCTCGATCCGATTTTTAAGTGCAGCACCTTTTTCGAAAGGAAATCGGTGTGGGGTAGGGGGGCACTTTAAGAAGATCGTTTTTCGATTTTCTCAGAAGTTTTCTTATCAAATGTGAAAAACCGAAACAAAACGAAGAAAAACTGAAGGAAAACTGAGGATTCAATTCACATATCGTACTGTCTGACCAAATCCGTTTGTCTGTATTGTTTTTCTCTACGCGCAACGTAAATTGTGGAGTTCAGATTGAAATGGCAATTCACATACAAATCACAACATTTAAAGAGGAGAATATTTTCTAAGACGATTTTCACACAAAAAAGTATTACAGCCATGTTATTTTTGCATTCATTGTTAAATAGCTTTTATTCACTATGTTCGTTACTTGTGATCAAACTTCAATTTTAATCCAAACCCCGTAATTTATGTTCTACATAAAGTAAGTAACGTAATTTTGGTAGTCGCGCGTTAGTAAAACGGAGATGACACATACGGCTGTGACATCCCCTTAACCAAACAATTATTGTAGATGTATCCACGTCTCGTATACCTATTTATAATTTATTCATTGTAATGATATTACAACTGCATAATTACGAATGTAACTTCGCGTCACAGTGCATTAAGTTTCCTGAATTGTAAATGCACATTATGGGATTATATTGATCGATGCGTGTAGTCAACATTTATCGGTTGAGTGAAATTGAAATACAATAGATTATTTTGCCAGTTGATCATTTAATATCATTTATACGAGCATTTCAGTACAACTGTAAGCCAGAGCAGGTACGCAGCCAGGAAGGGTGACGGGGCCCATGGGGTCTGGACCACTCTGAAATTTAAGCTTCTCACCAAAAAATCAGATTATTGGTACAATTGTTGGCGATTGATAATAAATTTTATGTTTGAACCCCGTCTCCCCCAACCGAAAATAAACAAAAAAATCCTAGCTACGTGGCTGAGTCGGAGCGCGATTTTCGTACGTAATAATGGGCAAATGTAGACTCCATAGAAAATTGAATACATCAAACTCATCAACAGTAAATTCCTTTGAATTTTTTTCGCCACCGAATTACTTATGTAAATTTCCCCGAAAATTTAAAACCATTGGGCGTATTTTTTTTTTTTTTGTTTGTTCTATTTCGTCGCGGTTACAAATTGTATTTGTTGATTGATGGAAAAATAATGCGAACCTATTTTTAAAACTAATTTTCAATTATTCATAGACTCTGTTTTCGATAAACTTGCAAACTCGTACAATTGACTGAAACGTAACTATTGGCGTGCTATTCCAGGATTCGGGGTCACGAACGATTGTAAAAACGACGTATCCAAACGTTAGCGAGTGGCTGCATTACTGGTTTTGTTTTGACGTGTTCCAGTCCAGAGTGCGTCGAAAACCGTTTCGATATTGACTTGTACGACAATAAACGCCTCCGGATGAATGTCACGATTATTTAGAATAAAAAAAAAAAAACGCGTATTGGCTAACGAGTATGAACAGCAAATTCTTCCGAATCGACGAAATCAACAATGAATGCTTGTGAAAACGTGTCGAACATTTTTTTCTATTTTTCTTATATTTATACACACGCATTCAAGAATATTCGAATAGACGTTTACATAGAATTGCAAAGTGCACAGAAATCGTACGGTCGCCACGATAATGAATTAAAAAGACAACGACAATATTATTGGACCGGCCCGGCTTACACGGAATTATAATGAATAGAAAATTACCGCGTTTCGATTTCGTTGCGTAAAAACGGTTTTTTAATGTTATTCTTCCGTCAAACAATAAATAATTATGATCGTGACGAAATAATAAAGACGAAAGTCAACGGTTATTGAACCAGCTGAACCGCGACGAATTATAACAGAAATAAATATTGATCGTACAAATGCGAACACGCGAGAGACGACAAATATTTGTGGAGGGTAACTAACCTAACCCAACGCAATCGCCTCAAACGTGACGGCCCCTGGGTAACGGTTCCGAACGGTTATAATTTTTTTTCCGGTTCCGATTACTCGTCATTTTTCGATTGGAGTAATTATCTCTCTGGTGGAGAACGTAGTTTGCAAAAAAAAAAAAATTTAAACAATGAAATCGATAATGGTGCGCCGCATGAAATCGATAATGGTGCGCCGCGCCGCGAATGAATATTCGCCTATAATTTTCTTTATTAATTCGCCTATAATTTTCTTTATTAGGAATAAAGAATAAGGTAGTTTTCAAAAATACCATTAAACAGGGGCGTGGTCCAGGGCGAAAATTGAGGACGGGCTCGATTTGTATAAGATACACAGTTTTTTTTTTAAGAGAAACTTTAATTTGTTTTTTAAGTCGTACTTACTGCTTTGTTGTTAATTTTGGCAAACTCGCCAATAGTCTTTGTAGGACCTCGCAATAACACCGAACCGAACTCCCTATCAATTGATATCAATGCCAAAATTATGAAGACGCGCAGTTGTCACAGGTGTCCTCGAATACGTTAATAACAACGTTGCTTGCTACGAATATTTCGACGGGGAAAATTAAGAACCGGCCGAGTTTGTTGTTCATTACGATTGAAACTTACGCCGAGCACTTTACCATTGCGAATTTCGGTAGAAATCGAATTAATCGGTTAGTTTTAGTGACTTACTTGCAATTTTTTTTCCGTGGTTGGTCCACCGTGTTGTCATTTTCATTCGACGTTCTTGTCGATTTCGGAACGGGTTCGGAAAAATCGCGAAATCGTTTAGTTATAAATTACCGACCACAGACAGAATGCGAGAAATGATTTATAATTCTGAAAGACGGCCGCGAAACAAAACGAAAACGAATACGTTCGGTACCGATCGCATCGGCGTTCGCCGCGATTCGATACTAAAACGAAATATACGTCGTCGAACAGAGCGACGTCGTCGGACTTTCCACGTTCAGCGACGGCGACGACCAGTAATCGTAATCGTGTAACGTCGGCCGCATACCTTTTCTGATAAATGTATTTTTAATTTTTATCGTAAATCACGGCGGTTCCCAAACTGTGCGGCGCGCCACGCCGAAGGAGGCGCGGCGCGCGGTTTGAATTTCGTACACGCGGTTATTTTTACACCGATCACGCGTCTGATAAACAATTTTTACGGAAACGATTATCTTATCTTATCCATCCGATTCTTCTTCACTGCGAATGCGATTTTCTCCGTGTTCGCTTATAGGGTTTCGGAACAGTATTGAAGACGGATGTCCCGGGGTCGGCAACGGAGCTTTAGGTACACCAACACCGTTCGCCGCGTCGTGTTCGCGTGAAACAGGATTTTCGGCGGTAACCGTGTTAAAATCAAAACGTCGGTCCAGACTAAACGCGGTAAAAGAAATGCGCGTTGCAGTAACAACGTTAATTTCGAATTTCGAAAAATTAACAAGCGCATTGTTCGCGTTAATTATTTCGTACCCAGACCGAAATAATACGGTTTACTGTTGACTAACGCGAATATCAAATAATTGTCGACCTATTTTATCAAACGTCCATTGCGGGAGGCGCGAACGATTTTTACTTTTCAATTATTACGGAGGGATGCCCGAATGAAAAAAAGTTTGGGAACCGCTGGTACAGTATGTCATTGTTGTTGGCCGTTGACCGATTCGCGGACGAATATTTTTCCCGGAAGCGCTTACGGATCGCCGGTTCATTTTGCGTTTGTCGATTTTATTTGTATTACAGGTACGGACCGTCCGCGGCGCAAAACACAATCTGAAACGGACGCGCATGCGCGCCAACGTGTACGCAACAACCTACGCGGTACGCCGGGGTATTCGTGATTTTCATTCGGTGTTCGGCGTGTTCAATACGAAAAACAAACGCGTATGGGTTTGTTTAAAGGCCGAAAACCGGGCCCACCCGCTGCCGTCAAAGCTCGGTAAATATGTTTTCAATGGGTCACACGGCAATTGTACGTCAACCGCAGGTGCCTAATGACGATCGGCGGTACACAATCGTTAACAGCAGATTCGTTTTGCAACAATCGATTGTTTGAGCTAAACCGAGGACCGAAGAAGACAATGGTCATTGGTTCGAGCGTTATCCTTTGTTATTTCAAATTCAATTTCGTTAAAAAACGAATTTTTAAAAATACATTCGCGCGTGTTTAAAGAAAAAAAAAAAAAAATTAAATTAAATAAATAACCGACGTAATCAAATTACCGTCGAACGGCTTACAAAGTGAATTAATTCGCCACAGTAACTCGCGACTTGAATCGAGTTGTTCCCCGACACTTGTTCGCCACTGTTGTGCGTACATATCACGCACGCGCGGGCGATGACAATGTTAGCAGGAACACCAGAGCGAAATGACGAAATATACGAGCGGCGGATCGTGCGCGTGTCGAAAAAACTGCGATCGTGTACGAGCGATATTGTAATATCATAGTACCTATCGGCTATTCTGTCGCGGTTTGGTAGACGCCCCCGTACAGTCCTGTAACCGTTTAAACGTTTACGGAACAAAAGAATTACCCCCTTCCCCCCCACCGCACCGCACCGCCGCTCGCGACGGAGCGCGGGACATTAAAAACGTATTTGGGACGCAATTATTGTCGTATTATATTCGGGGGGGGGGGAAACACTCGGTTAGGTGTTATTACGTTATTGCGCGCGGACGTATCGCGGCCGCGTTGGCGGTCGGGTCGGGCGCGTGTCTTTGTGACCGCGTCGGCGACCGAGATCGGAAATTATAATTCCGTTTTTCGGTTCGACGTAATGGTACGGTACGGTGTGTCACGCGAACGCGGTTTTCGGGGGGCGAAGAACGTCCGCGGCCGCGCGCGTATAATCAACGGCGATAAAATAACAACAGTGCCGCGCGCGGGGTAACGGTCGGACGGGGGGGAGAGAACGAATCCGAACTTCACTCCGCCTGCCGAATCGAAAAACGAAAAAAAAAAATTTGAAGAAACACGCCCGTGTCGGTCGTTAATAACCGTCGGCGGCGGCGGAGCCGATTGTACTCGTGCATTACGAATGGGGCCGTCTCGCGCGCGCCACAGAGAGGTGTTTCACTAATAACGATAATAACGACGCCCGCCGAGGGTCGGTGGCCGCGGCGGCCGGACGGTCGGGCGGGCCGGTCTTTTTACGCCGTCCCCGGCTCCCCGTAACTCCGTCCGTCCACTGTGTGTGTGTGTAGACGCGCCGAAATGTTATTCGATACGCAAGAAACGACACCGCGGTCGGATATCACGCCGGCTCCGGAGACTTTGGGCGGGCGGGCGAAACGAAAAACGAAAAAAGTCCGAGAAAACTCCCGAGAAACCGCGGGTGTAACGTCATAGGGTTACGCGTGTGTTTGCGCGATTTTCCGTGTCGACGCGTACCCGCCGCACACCGTACGTGGCGTGTGCGCGCGCGTTGTTGAGCCCGTGTCTCGGACCAACCGGACTTCAAAACGCATTCGGTGTTTGCCTGCCGTTTCGCGGGCGCGCAGATAACGAATACCGTCGCCCACCGGCACGCGTACCCCCGCGCACCGGCGCTGGCGCGACTCGTCGGAACGGGGGAGTCCGCAGGGCCGTACGCGGCGTTCTCGGACGATTTCGGGTCGCGTTCGAACCCGCGGTCTTGAATTGCCGGCCGCCCGTCGTTTCACAGCCGCGACCGCTGCATTTTATCGTTCACGTTGTTCGCCACCATTCCGAGACGATATCAAGACGGATTGGAGTTTTCGTGTTGGATTATCGTTCGAAATTTACCGAGCGCAAAATAAATAACGCGGCGATTGCTGTTGCGGCGCACGTACAAGTGTACAGGCACATCTGTATTTGACGTTTTGCGAGTATCCAAAACAAACCGTTTCGGGGGCGGAGCGACTTGAAAATCACTACCGGGCAAATACGGCAAACGTATGAAACCCGGGGAATATCGGTACGACATCAAACAAATATTATTAAAGAAAATATATAAAGCCTATTTAATTATTTTACTATAAAATTACATACATGTAAATATATTGTTGAAAAAGCATCGCTATCAACTGAACTCCGCTCAGAATCGTTTTTTCGTGAGCAATGGTTTTATCGTTGCATACAGGTGTACGTTAAATTATCTATAACAGTGGCTGCATCCTTCCCCGTAATCCTAGGACGTCTTTTGCGTTTTTAAAATTAAATTATTAGTGCAGAATATATTAATTAGACATTGCCGGTATTAGTGATATTAAATAATTTAAACAAATATTTAATTTCTCGAATGACTATTAAGTTTTATATAAAAGTCTAGCGTAACTCAAACATTTTTCTTTACAAAAGTTTTAAGTACGATAATTTCATGAAAATCAAAAAATATTGTGGCAATTCATTACATACGTTTCGCCGAAATTTGCTCAAAATTGTTTTTTGTTACTAAGTAATAATTTCCCGTTGCATATACAGACATGAATTCAAATACTTTATGTATATCACGGTCCGAGGAAAAAAATTATCATTGTAATAGGTGAATATTGACGTTGTAACTGGGGAGTTACAAAAAATGCAAAAGTCAGATCGGGCTTTAAAGAAATGTCATCGGACCGGGTCAGGCTAAACATTTTTTATCAGACCGTGCTTAAAATAAATATTCTTTGGCCGGGCCTAGACTTTTTTTTACATGGATTTTTTTGGATCGGACCGGGCCGAAAATTGATGGCCCTCGCAGGTTTATAGTAGATACGTACAAATCGATGTTGTCTATCCTATCTGTTAATAAAACTACTTAAATAGATACTGAAATAAAATTAGACGTTTAGTATGGCGTGTTATAAATTGTACACAACGACCGCACTAGTTTTAGCGGTCTATACAATGACCAGATAATAGATATTGTATTACAAATATTAGTCTATATGGGAAATAAATTATTTTAATTGACATTGTCCAAATTTCCCGTGCAATGTATAAAAAGTCGATTATCTCGTAATTTTTTTTTCTTTTTTTGGGGGGGGGGGTTAAGTTTATTTTCCCCCGGGGAATAGCCATAGATTCCCATAGATAATATAGGAACAGATAGGTCATGTCCATATTAATCTTACGAGAGGTACGGTCTCCGGAATCAATTATTATTAATCCGCCTTTAGTATGTACATGCGCTTCCGTGATTAATATGCACGGGCACCTGCCCTCCTAAAATCATACACTAGATTATTTTATTCTGTGCTTAAATTATAATATTTGAGTTATCAATTATTTCAAATAACCACGGTAAAATTTTATTTCTAAAAAAACAAAACATAACAAATGCAAAACAAACAAAATCGCCTCAGTTTCTTGTCGTTCAATAGCCGAACATGTCCATTGTCTGTTCGTTAATTATTTATAACGTTTGCCCGTAAATGATAATGTACGCGACTAAATTTAATTTATGATCTAGCCAGATATACGTGCAGCGTTATTTTATGCCTTATATTAAAATAAAAAAAAAAAGACTACCGATTTTTTCGAATATAATAATTCGACTATATCGGTTTATTTTGCCGAACCCTCTTCTTTTCGACTATAAGTGTTTTCGAGTGACGCATCTTATAATAATACTGCAGTACTCTTACTATCATCGTCGTTATCATATTATTACCGTCGTTATTACTTATTACTGTAATATTATTAAACGGTTTCCATTAGCCACGTCGAGCGCTCGTATTGTAGGTACGTTTTTTTGTTTTTTTTTTTCCCTTTTTATTATTACAGCCGTTTTCGTCGTCGTACTCGCGTCTATTAGCATTATATACGAATTATACGATACGGCGATAATACTTACAGTGTTATAATATTATAATGTACACACGACCGATTCCGCGCACCGGGATTTGCATCGTTCCGATTACGATTATTGTTATAGGTATTTTTTTTTTCTACTCTACTCGGCACGGGGAAAAGAAATGTAAAATGTAAAATAAAAATTATACGTTATCTTCCCGTAACAGGCGCTGTTTAAAAAAAAAAGAAAAAAAAAAAACTATATTAGCCCCCAATTCGTGTATAGATATACTTGTGTATATATTTTTTTTTATCATCGCTAATGTCGTTCGGTTAATACGCGAATCTTTAAGAAAAGAACTGTATGTATATAGGTATATTATTATTATAATACGCAGCACGCGGAATATATACGTAAAGACGCGTTTATACATAACGAGATCTTCTAAACGACGTACCGTGTTGTCGGCTTACGGACTTCCCGCGTTTAAATCGATTTTGTTAAATCATTGCAGTGCTGCTGTTCGTTTACCGCGAAAACGTCGTCATTCGACCCGTTGACATTATGTTAAAATCGAATCGTTCCCTATTTCACGTCTAAGTACTCCAACGGAGTAATTAGGGCTAACTCATGGGCGAGGGGGGGGGGGAGAGGCGGAGAATCTTTAAATATACAAAAAGGAAACGAAAAAAAAATGTCATGATCTATTTGTATACCCCTGTCCTTCCTCTCAAAATACATTATGAATGAAAAAATCATATTTTTTTTTTAATATCAATCATTGCTCGTATAGGTAAATTCGGCCCTGGAGAGATTCATTTTATTCGTCATAACAACACAATAAATGTACAACATATTTTTTTAAAGGAATCAATATTATAGATAATAATATATTTTGTTTTAAAATATTATAATAATAGGTTCAATTTTCTTGGCTTTAGAGCCGATTCATTTAAAACACAACATCTGGATCTATGTAAGCATTTTTATGAACCGATAACATTGCTAATCCATTTAATCGATTCTAAAGCACAAAATATTTAGTCATTAGGTATTTAATGTTTACGATATAAAATTCAAAACAGTAAACACATCGAAGACGAACAAATTAAACAGTTAAAATATTATCATTCACTTTTTACTTTTTCATTAATCACTTAACTAAATGGACAATAGAAAATGACGGCGACTGTTCACAAATTAACTGATTAAATGTAATCTATTCTATGATAAAATTATTCCTATACATAATATGCACACACACACATCAACTTTTATGCACGTCCTAATGTGTCTATGGTCTATATATGTGTAAATATATTCCAGCTATAACCGCGGTTCTGTGAAACCGGGTACCTAATAGTCACAAAATAAACTCGTGAACTGATAGTGTGTAAAATGTATGATAGGTTGTTGCATACAAAGTAACAGAAATTGTCAAAAGTTAAAACATTAAACAATTAGTTAGCCCGCGAAATTAACATTAGAATCTGTAAAATCACGTACTTGAAAAGTCCGCGTGCACGCAACACGCGTAATTATTATTGGCCAAGTGTATACTCACGCGTTCGCGTATTTCGGTGTTTTGATGTTTAGTAAAACGTGTAATGTTGTTCAACGATTTTATTTTAACGATAACATGTTAAATTAAAATTGTACAATATCCATAGTGAATTTAACGCATTCGGTACAGTATACTTACCTGTGTATTACCGTCTAAACAAATGTTCGAAAATACGCGAATAACGCTAGTCCATGTGAACGTGCGGGCAGTAAATTCCGGGGTTACCCGAGTGCGTCCCAGTTCGTTTAGAGTTACCCGTGGTGCACCACGAGCAGTGGCGGAATGATAGGGTATTTCATGAGGCGATGGCCTCATGACCAATTAGGTGGTGGTACCCCCGGGCTAAAAATATGAATTATTGCCAAACTGATACTCGATTCTTAATACTTTGTTAATTATATTTATATTTCTGTTATTTGCAAGTATATAATTAAGTTAGTTTAGGTATTATATTTCACTAATTCACTTTAACTTTCATGTACCTATTAAATATTCAATGTCAAGGTAACCAGAAAATATTTCAATAAGCCATATTTTTTACGAAGAAGATAAAATAAAATTGATAATTTGTTAATTGTATAAAATAATTAAAAGTCCCATTAAGTCCTAAATTCTGTCGATTAAATTTCACATGTTTTACGTGGCTCGATATTTTTGACGTTATCCCAGTGTTCTTTTGTATTGCGGATAGTGAAATAACAAAAAGGTATAATGTATTATTAAAATGTATAAAGTGTCTAATCTTTAAAATTTTTAATATTCATAAAACATAGTTGTGTAATGGTAAATTGGCGAATTAGCCGTAGTCTAGCTTAGTTATTATCAATATTGAAATACAATTCTGTTTTCTCACTGTTTAAATCTTAAATATAAAATGGGTACCTACAGTTTGCGGAGAATTTACCATACGACTGTGGCCAAACTCAGAAAATTTAATTTAATTTGTCGATAAGATTGTGGACACACTCGGGTTATGAAAAAGGCAAAAATGTTAAACGGGACGCACTCGGGATATCCCCGTCAATTCACGTGCATTTGATTGTATACGCGTGAGTACAAATTGTTCATCCGCGTGTATAGGTACGCGCGGACTCCGCGTTCACGTACGTTCATTAATATACGTTTTCAACCGACATCGCTGGTTAAATTGGAACGCTATACACGCTTATAATATTTAAGGGGTTGGGTGGAAAAACGAAAAAAAAAAGAGAAATGATCAACTCGTAAAAGTCATATAGAAAAAGGCAAACATAAGGTATCTGTCAAAATTACGAAATTCCACGAGTAATTTTCACTGAATGACAACAAAAAAACAAAATTGAAAATAATGAAACCACCATTTCCGTAAAATTTCCCGTTTTTCTACGTTTTTTTTGCTGTTTTTTTTTTTTTTAATTATTTTTGAAAACCATTAGAAAATCGAAAACACGATCTCTCTTATGAATCAACTAGATAAAATTTATTTTCAGAAAGGATCCAACTACTTACACTTATCGGGATAAGTTCTTTTCTTCGAAAAGTTGTTTACAGACAGAAAAAAAAACACACACATCATAGTGAAATATATCGTTCGTTTCGCTCCGAATCTAAAACCATGTACCTATACAACTTTGTATTCGATGAATGAACTAATATGAAAATTTGATTAATTTATACCCCTTCAAAAATGCTGTTTTTGTTCCATTATATTATCGAGATAATATAATATAGGTATCCAACATATAGTTACAAAACTATTCGTTGATTATTAAGAAAACTTTAAAATTATTTCATATTTTTATTATTCGATAAATTATAATACATTATTATTAGAAAATTATAAGTTTTTTAGTTTAAATACATAGGGTTAAAATACATTATTATTGCCAAGCTAAACGTCTTATTTTTTTATTCAATTAAGAATTCAACATTTTATATTTTTATTGACAGTACTTAAATGATACGGGCTTTGCGGAATTTATAATTTAATTTAAATTACTGCCTACCCAACAGTCGAGCTCTTTTGTCGACGGTCCTTATTTACATAATCCTAGAAAATTGACAAACTCTCGTTTTATCCTATTCTCCTTGTTTGACTCGTAATTGTTACACCCCTTTTTTTTTTCTGTATACCAACACAATTCCCCGACACAACCAGAGACAGACAATAAAATAATATAAAGAACAAACATCTTCTGGTGTTGCAAAAGCTAAAGCGGGTGGACTGGGGGTGATTTTTAGTGCGATTACTATTATTACTCTGACAGTTTCGGCCAATAAATTAGGATTTGTACAAGTGAACCTCGTTTATTGTCATTGCGATGAAAAAAAAAACCAACATCTGGTCGACGGCCAAGTGATTTATACGATGAAATTGAAGTTTGATTTTTTTTTTTTACATTTAAAAACGTGGTTAAAAAATATTCCGTTAGGGTCCGAAACAAGTGTTTGTTGAATTGGACCACGTGCGCTAGATTACTATATTTTTTGAAATAGGGGAATTCGACGAAGTCGTATTTTATAAGTACTCTTGTCAATTTGTTTCGGTGTTAGCCATGGTGATATAATAATATTATTTATTAATACTTATGATATACACAACATTATATAAAATATAAAACGAAATTTATTTTTACCTGTAATACATTTACAAGGCGATTTTCTCGGATAATTTTTCGATTTCTATTTTGCCAATCATTATTGAATCATAATCATAATCTTTATTTCAACACTATTTTCAAATGTTTACCCTTACACTTTCAATGAGGATTAAATTTTGATTTTCAAAATGACAACCTTCCCCACCCCTTTAAACACGGACTCAAAAAATTAATGATTCAATATGCTCGAATAATTTCGGACTTACCGTTTATGAGCTATACTTTTAATTTTTAACAGTTTAAAATTTACCCCGGTGGTATACGGAAGAGTAATAATTCGATCATCATAATAACGGTACCTAATGTATCATGATAAAATTATAAAAAATTATAAAATATCCAATAATCTCAAGTATTAAGCATACTTACAATTTATTAATATTAAAATTAATTATCTAAATAGTTATTAGTTAATAAGTTTTCCGTGTAGTTACATAGCGGCGTACGTTATATATTATATTTTAATCTAACGTTATATTACCATAGTAACTTCCATATTGTTTTGTAGTATAAACCAAAGTATTTACTCATTTTGAATCAAAAAACCAAGTGAGATACCTATTTTAATTGAAATAAATCCATCGTTGTTATCAAGTGATATAATAAAGGACGTATTTGGGGATATTATTTTGAATTTAGAAAATAAATTTATATTTTTACAAAATGTTATTCTTGCACCTAAATATAAACTGAAAAACTAAATGTGATGAAACAATAAAAAAAATTGTTAAAATTATTGCAGGGGCAAGAAAATCGTATTGAAGTTTAAACACTGTGTCGGAATGCTGTGACCATTTTCAATGTTTTACAGAATTCTAGATAGTTTACATTTGAGTGGCTTGCACAGTTTGACACTAAAACAAAGTTCTATCGCTATACTCTTAAGACATTTAAATGTAGTGTCCAGTCTAATGAATGATGCGAAATAAGTACGAAAACTTTTTAGACGTAGAATATATAACTGGGCAAGGAACTGGCCAGCGTATTTTATTCTCTAGAATTGATTTGACCACGTCGGATTCTACATTTACCTTTTAATTTACAAGATATAAATTTCCGATAAGAATAGTATTTTCTATGATAATAAACAGAGTTCTTTAGGCAAACGTTGGATAAAGTAAGGTTGTGTTTACCCCAATCTGTATTTAGTTATGGTCAACTACTCATGTTGCGATATCCCAAAGTTAGATCTTTTGAACAATTTAAAATACAAATAATACCAAACAACAATAGACATACAATGAATGTAGTTTATAAGGAAATACTATCATTTTAATTAATTATTTATGTGTATACATGCATTTATTAACTAACATTTTAATTAATTTAATTTTTAAAAAACTTTTTTAAACCCGGCAGTGACGGGAAGTATTGTTTAAAATACGTTTAGAAACCCGGAAACATTGGTCTGTCCTGACATCGTTCGATTTAACACTTTTTTCAATAACAGTCTTTGCTATTTATTTTATATATTTCTAATAAAGTTGATAAATAATGAATAATATTATAATTAATACAATTCTACTAGGTATTTTATAATGCTTTATAAATACCGAGACAAATAATTATATCAAACGTTTATTATTCCGAAAGCCAATAAAACGTATTAATATTATTCTGATCCTATCGCATTTTATGTTGGAATTTTAAAATGTAAACAAACAGATTTTCATATTATGGCAAAATTATGAAAAGTGTGCGCATTATATTTTCTACACTCATGGAGGTCGTGCGGGGAGGTACAAGAAAACAGTGCGCACACTTGCGCGCGTCGTCAAAATCGTTTTTATTTGTATAGCAATATAACTACTTACACGCATACGGGTATTGACGCTGCTACCGCCGTACAACACTATCAAGCAAAGTCTGTGAACGCAGGTAGATATTCGATTTTTTTTATTGTTGTTTTTATTTTTTTTAAGTATATCACACATATAAACACAATCCGAAGTACACCATGGTGAGTACCGTTTACTTCAGATTATCGGCGTTTGGTTCGCTACTGCTGCTGTATGCATTTTGGCCGCGTGATGCCGAAGCGTTCGTAGTTAAGCGCCCGGACCCGGGAAAGTCCAAGGAGCTGGAATTGTTTCAGTTCGTGATGCTCAATGATCTAAAGTTCCGTTTGGTGCTGAATCAGAAGATCAGGATTGATGATAGAATGCTTCCTCCGTATCAAGGCGAAGAGGTAAACGAACAAGTCCGTGAAAGTCTGCGCTTGTTTAGCAACGACGTTACCCATATAACGCCGTACCCCGTGCTCAAAAAAGTCTTAAGGAATTTCTGGTGGTTAGGCTCACTCATCGACTATGCTGCGAGTGTACTCCAGGTGGCGTTTATGTGCACTACGTATACGTTCGTGTCGACCCAGATGGAGCTGATCATATTAATGGAGAAAAAATTAAACCAAGACGTGGAGTTTAAAAAAATAACAAATAAAACGTTCGAAGATGCATGGAAAACGCTAACCGTGTTTATGGATAAGTTAGGCGCGGTCCATAGTGACCTTGAAATGTTGGCCGACTTATCGTATGAATACACCGAACTCGCGTTGAAAAATGAAACAAATCAAATGCACGTGTTGAGATTAATGCAAACCGAAATAGACAAAATAATCAACAGTAGATGTGTGCGAAACGACCACGAATTTATATACGGATTTTTCGGTATTGGTGCTAATCACAGTCATCTTAGTGGAACCGAGTCTACACACAATGAAATCTTAGACGTATTCGAAATTCTCAATGAAAAACTAATGCAAATGTATGAAGAGTTCAACATTAAATCGATGGACTACGACAATTGGAAGCAAATTTTAGATTTCCGAACCCCGATACAAAAAGATATAAATCTTTATCTAAAAATAGACGAGATGTTGAGTGGTGACGATGTAGGGAAACATATACTAAAAGGAAAGATGGACAGGAGAGAAAAAATTATCCGAAACTTAAGCCCGCGTGGCATGGAACTAGAAGCAATACAACCGGGATTTGATGAGGGAGTCATATCTGGAATGACATGAATACTTCAACCTAACTAAGTAACGAGTAACTGACAAGCTAAATAATTCAATTTCGAATTCTATTCTGTAACAATATGCAATTTTATTTTAATTAATTATATTCATAATTTAATTCATTGAATACTTCATAATGTATTATTATTTAAAGGTAAATTTGTGTTAAAAAAAAATAACATTAACAACAATGTATCTTTAGATAGGTATAATTTTTAATTTATCTTTTGAATTTTAATATTTTATTGTACTGATATTTCAAAATAAACCACGTTGATTTAATAACTTAATATCGATTGAAATATTTCAATGTACTGTACATACAAGTTGTAATACAATCGATGATATTTTTGTTTTAAGTACGATGAGTAACTAATCCAACTAAATCAATTTAATCCAATTAACCCAACACCATAACTACATTAAATATATAATATTAGGAATATAATTTATCATCGTATTATTATAATACATATTTAAATACAACAAAAATTTATTTAAACGACTGATGTTTTATCATTACTGTAATGATGATATCTAATAAAATAAATATGTTATGTAAAATATTCAATTTGCTTGAGAATTATTAGACATACAATATTGCACGTAATTTTATAAAATCAGATCGAGTGTTTAATTTAATAAAATAAGAGCTTTTTATGTATATGTCTCAATATTTTTGTGAGCAATGATATGTAATGTGGTCACCGAAAAAAAATCCGTCTTCATCAATGTACCTACACAGATTGATGTAGAATAAAACATTTTAAGAGGCCCGTATCAATAAAATTTACGTAGTTTATTTATTCCTGTCTAATGATTATCAATAATAATTGATCATAATATATTAGTGGTATGCCTTTACCTCATTTTTCATTGTTCATAGCACGTCTGACGATAAAATTCGTGGATATTCAAGACCCGCATGCCCCTGTGGCGCAGGAGTTGCGAACTGCACAACTCCTCGCCTAGGATGATTTATGAAATTGGTTACTAGGAGAAAGTGTAATACTGTTATTACCGATTATACAGAAACACAATATCTAAAACACGCTTTATCTATGAACCAAAAAATATAAAAACGGCCAAGTTGAAGTATACGTTGATATCGTTGATAAGTAACTAAGTAAGTATATTGAAACTAAGAAATGGTTTTGTTATTGTATAGTGCCCATTAGGGAAAA
This sequence comes from Cinara cedri, assembly GCA_902439185.1. Lineage (NCBI taxonomy): Eukaryota > Metazoa > Arthropoda > Insecta > Hemiptera > Aphididae > Cinara > Cinara cedri. The sequence continues at coordinate 1,335,111 of CABPRJ010000962.1, read as the reverse complement.
TTATATAAGTCATCGAAAAACGTGCGCCTGTGTTTTATGACCACCAAATATAATATTAACATATTGCGTGGCAATGGAGGAGGATCTTCAGCAAAAATATAATAATTTGATATTCTGTGAAAATTTAAAATTTAAAATTTCTATAGCGTCGTTTCCCGAGTAGTTTTTATGCGATAGGTGAGTTATAATCGATAATATTATATCTCTATCGTCAATTTTAGTAATATGTGTTATATTATGTTATTAGAATGAATCTCAATGAGTTGTATGTTTGCGTTGATTTCGCTTAGATATTTACTTTACACGTATTATTTTTTGCGGCACGCCAGCTGTTGTTTTTAATTTCTTCACTAACATTCGCAATGGTGGTGACGGGGGAATTTTTTTGTTTGGTGTTTGCTGTTACGGTTTGTTTGAACATCAACGGCATTCGGCACGACGCCAACACCACGAAAACATCTATAGTTCGGTTGGATCGCGTCAGGACGGGAAACAAAATAAAAATTCATAAACACTATTGTCATCATCAAACATGGTGATATCGAAGCGGATAGGTGCTAGTGCTCTAGTGTTAATGACCTGCCTTTGCTTCACAGCTCAGTGTTTGGAAATATTGAAAACCTACACGACTTACCGGACGAAACTCGTATTCCTATCGACCATGCTGAAACAAGAGTCCTTGTGGAAGTATGTGTTCAAACAAAGCGTTTATTATGAATTTGATAAGAATTTTTACCGGGAAATCATTGAAAAGGACATAATGAAGGGTGCTATCGAAACTGAAATTATAAGGAGAACCATTCCTATCGAGGAAAATGACGGCGCTGAGAATGTACTGGTGCATGAGGTACTACCGGTGGACCCGATCAAACCTAAATACATTCTCAGAAATTTGTTCATTAAATGGTACCGGGTGGGCACCCTATTAAGTTCTGTTTTCCAGATAATGCAATTATCGTTCAAATGTTTAGCGTACAAGCACTTTTCGATACTGCTAACATTGATCCGGGTAGAGATCAGTCGCAGTAATCCACAGAATAGAGCGGCACATTGGTCATTAAAAGTCAAGGCGATCGTGGCTGACATCATGATGAAAATGGCCGCGTTGCAGTTATCGGACGGTGTGTTTCTGAGGATGGCCAAGTTTTTCAACATTTACGATAAGGGCTTGGATAAGATAATCGAGCTTAAGTTCAGCTACATTCAAAACCTAGATGATTTGATCACTGTCATGATGAAGTTCATCTGTAGGCATTGTCACAGGTTTATCCATACGGATGCAGATATCAAGATATCCGGAATGACGGAAATAGCGAAGGAACTCGACGTGGTTTTACACCCTGGCCTGTTCAATCCGTCCGAGTCCAAACATATAGACGAAGCGACATTCAAAGAAATGTTTAACAGCAGCATGAATAGGATTACGGAGCAATTTGCCGGCCTGCCGTCCACCATCGGCATGACCAAATTTCACTGGAATAGTTTCCTGCACTTTGACAAAAACATCGACATTGACGGAGATGACGATGCCTATTACAGTAAAATTAAATCTTAATTTTTATTTTAGCTCGCATGCGTATGATAATAACAGCAGTCTATTATACGTACACTTATTGATCGCACGCTACTGTATGCAATATTGGGTATCTATTATTATGTCAAATATGTACAAATATATAAAAAAGTAATAATAAGTGTTTTCATATTATCGTGAAAAATCTTTATTTTGTACAGGAGTGCATAATATAATATTTTATGATTATTTTCACTACGTGTATTTAAAACTGTATTAATTATTCATAATTAAAACAACAAAGTATTTGATGCAAATTTAATTTGTGTTATTATTTTAACATCTAGTTAATTGTTATAAAATAGCATTTAAATTTTAAATATGAAATATAGGTAGGTATATAAAATTAATAAGTATGAAGACATATATAAAGAAAAAACAAAGCACAGAGTACAGAGGGATTATATTCGGTTGTGTTTATTTGCTACAGGATTAAATTTTAAAAATCATTATCAGATAATAGAAAAAAAAAAAACTAAAACAAATAAATAAAACCCGACAAAATATAAATGCAAAATAAGATATAATATATATACATATATTATATGTACATCTATATTTACATAAAAACTAAACTTATTTTAACAGAACCAATTTTGTTAAAAGAGTTGATATTGCTGATTGGTGTGTAACAGTTTTAGATGGGAAGTTAGGAAGGTGGGATAAATAAAGTTATTTAATTTTTGTCTGTAAACAATGATAAATCATTGCCACAAAGGTCGATTTTTACGATTTTCATAAACATTTGTTTAAAATGTTTTTTTTTTTTTTTTAAAAAAGATAACATAAGACTAGATGATTTTTTTTACTATCAATAATAATCATAATAGTATACTAATTTTTATTTTAACCACTAAACAACACATGGATATAATGAATCTCATATAAAATGATCCTACTTTTGACTAGCTAAAAAAACCAATATAATAACATTATAAATATTTTAGATTCTGAGTGTATTGTAAAAGCTATTATTTTTACCAATATGTGTTTTTTTCTTGGAAAATGCTGTTTGGTGAATAAAAAAATATTCATGATTTTTCACGCAGTAGGTCCCCACTTTTACTGAATTTCAACCCTATAGTATTTTATTTGAACAAATTGGCTAGCTCTTTAAAAAATTTAATAAAAACTAACTACAAAATAATGATGATAGAGATCAACAATTTTACTTTTATTGATTTCTGAGTTACCTTAGTTTGCAAAGAAAAAAAAACGTAAGTATTATAATTATACCAGTTTACCGATCACCCCTTAGAATAATTTTTTGATTGTTACGATTTACAATTGCGTTCAATCCTACCTTCCTAACCTTCCTAGCTTCTCATTTATAACATGGCGTAAATTACGAGTGGTTTTTTAAAAAAATATTTTTTTTATTTTTGACTATTAAACACCTAAACAATTTTGTGTTACCTATTTGTTTATTTAAAATTTTAAATACCTACATAAAAACTGACTACAGAAAGTTGCTAAAATTGTTGTATTCATTTTTACTTTTATACTTTTCAGTTATTCCCCCCCTCCCCAAAAAAATTTAATAATTTCATTGTATTTTTTTTAATACTAGTAAATTTATTCATTTTTATACTCACTTAAAATGTCTTATCTTTTCCACGTTAAAACAACTTGTTATATCAAGAATAAAATCTACTGGAGTAATCCAGTATCTAAACGTAAGTTTAGATAGAACGTACATTTTTTGTACCTACTATATGACACTAATCTAGTTTGTATAAAAATTATAAAAATATATATAATAGTTGCAATTTAATGGCTCTGTAAATAACAGACTGTAACATGTAACAGTGTTGCATAAAAGAATTTGTAAATTTTGAAGTGTTATCGGATAAATCATGCCACATAATATATTTGAAAAGGCTAAAGGGTGAAAAATGATACCTGATAAAACTGTGGATGTTTCATGCTTTCGTGGACTCACAGTTGCATGGATCCATGGTGACAACGAATCCATAATATCCATAGTGATTCACGGTTATACAATCTACGATTTAGAATATTAACATGTACATATTTACTATACAAATTTAAAATACACTATCAGAAATTTCGACAATAACCATTAATAATATCGATTTAAAAACCACCGGTAAAGGTTATAGTAACAAATTGGACCTGTATGTTAAATGTGTTATTTAGAATAATTTGCAGATCTATAAATACTACAGAGCGTTCAATAGCCAATGTTGTTTACAGACAGGGCCGGTTTGTTTAAAGCAGTCCAAGCTGTGCACTCACTTAGTGTCCCGCGCTTTTAGAGGTCTCGTGGCTAGTCTCAATCGTAGCTAGATATTAATTTTATATGATTATTTAGAGAAAAGACAGGTATATTTCACACGTGAGTGGGCCACTGTTGCAGGTGAGAAGTTAGGAAGGCAAACGGGAAATTAAATGTAATCTGTAAACGATTAACCATTGCTAACGAAAAGCGATTCTGAGCGGAGTTCGGTTAACAGTGATGCTGTTTCAACTATGTATATGTCATATTATGGTAAAATTAAAACATTTACATGAAATATTTTTTTCAATAATGTTTGATTAATATTGTATCTATTTTTCCGGTTTTCTTACATTTATCCCGTTTTTTTCCAATTTTTTTCCATTTATTGGAAAAACTTCTACTAAAATCAAAAAATGACCTTCCTAAAGTACCTTTCCAGTCAGATTTCCTTTCAGAAAAAGTGCAACCCATTATAAACATGCATTGTAAATCCGGCAAAATTTCTACCAGAAAAATTGTCCACAGAAAAAAAAATAAACATCACTTTAAAACTAATATAGATTAAATATAATAAGAACTCAGAAGAACTGATCAACTCGATGCCGTCGTACCCAGTATTGCATTTTTTCTAGGTATCTAGGTATATTTGTATATTTTCACTTACATAGATAAACGAAAAATAAACTTATCTGAGATACTTAACTGATACATTTTTCTTTTTTATATTGTAATTTGTATATTTATTTAAAGTATTTGAAGATTCTGTATGGAGCAAAGAAGCTTTAAAAAGATTTTACAAAGATGTTTTCTTATTTCCTGTGCACACAACTTTTTCGCCAGTAATTTTACTTCAATTTAAAATACTAGCAATTTTTCTAAAAGGAAATGTGACCGGGAAGGTACTCTATGGAGGTTATTTTTCGATTTTCCTAAGAGTTTTTTCAGCAAATGTGAAAAATCGGGATAAAACATAGGAGAACCGGGAAAAACGTAGAAAAACTGGGTATATCGGTAAAACATTAAACAAATATTATTAAAGAAAATATATAAACCCTATTTAATTATTTTACTATAAAATGACATGTACACCGGATGATTAATTTAGGTGGGAACACTCTGAAAGTAATAACTTTTTTCGGAATTAGTATTTTAGAAAAATTAAGAAACAACCAACTCTACAATTTTATATTTATGTGTTTTTTTGTAACTCTTATTTTTGGAGGTAAGACAACTACCTACTTTTGATTTTCAAATAACAACCTATATTGAAAATTTTCCTAAAATATGGAGTATTAGTTAAAATATATTTGAGTGTTAACATTTTTTATTTTATTCAATTCATTAACGAGATATTCCACTTTTAATTTTAGGTTGGAGGAAAGTAGTGGTACATTAATGATACGTCGCGTGCCATACCGTTACACAAATACTCCATATACTCTATACGTGACGTTACACTTAATGTGCCACACGGTAAACGTCGCCTCCCAAACCCTGCTTTATTGTTACATATATTTAAGCGAACTATTCAAAATGTGCATCTTAGATTAGGTTAAGTTAGGTGGGAATATAACAGGAAAATACATATACATAAAATTTATGTAAATACGTATTTAGGATACGTTAATGGCTGTGAGAAGAAATCTTCAATTAGGTACCTATAAAAACAATATTAGATCAATAAATTAAATTCAATATTTTTCAAATTTTTACATTCACGAGATGTTTATTTATTAGGTATAATTAAATATTTGAACTCAAGGTAATAGTACATTGTACATTAATGATTTCAATTTTTGACGAACATTTTTAACTTTGTATAATTATAACTTATAGATTATTACTGGCATAAATGTTTCTAAATATTTCCTTAAGTCCAAAACTAATTCGGGGGAATCCCCCCAACTTGTTTTATAGAGAAAGTTATAAAAGCGAAGTTGGAACTTTTTAAATGTTGGTAACTGAAAGTTACAAAAAGTTTGCTAAATATTTGCCAAAAGTCCCTTCGGGTGGCTAACTAATACGGGTGCATAAAAATTTCCAAAAAAGCAGCAACAAATTTGTTAGATAGGTAAGGTTGATATCTACTAATGTTATGCTACAAAGTTCACACAGGTATCTAAAATCGTACTAAGAAGTTAATAATATCTCAATAAAATTATGGTTCCCTGAAATAAAAATTGAATTTTCTCTCGAAAACTGTTTGGTTACAAATTATTTGACAAAGTCGGGGGGCTAACTTCACGGACGTATATTAAGCCGATCGGTTACCGTATGTATTAATTTTCATTATATCAATTTTATTTAAAATCTTTATAGACTATCGCTGGTTAATGATCGGAAACGTTATATAGTAGGTACCACAATTTTTGTGTTTGTAAAGCGATTAGTCCGTGTAATAGCGTGTAGATAAAAGATTTTATTTCTTATACGAATAAATAAAATAATAATTATCGCACCGCACATATGATTAATGTAAAACGTGTTTCGTATATTCGTACTCAGAACTCGAAAAAAAAACTGTGCAAACAAAGATGATATATTATATTTTAAAAACAAATAAAACAAGAAAATTGTGTGTCGAAAAGTCACACACACACACACACATACACATACATACAAACTACATGTGCAAATAGACGTCCGAAAAAATGGGTGAAGTTTTAACTGATCGCCCGAATTGAACAGTTTATCGTACGAAAACGATTTTCCGCGAAATTGTACGACGATGAATGGTCTGCAGGTGACAAGTTTGTTTTTTATAATCAGTGGGGGAGTTCTCTGCTATCCAGGTCAATTGATGGACGAACCATCCCCCCAATATCAAATACGCCTTCAGGTGCTGAAAATCGCATTGGCCATTGATGAAAATTGGTCAGCCATTTGGAGCGAAAAGCTAAATCCAGTTCCGATTTTAGCACAACCAAGACCTACATTTTGTATGCAGCTAATTCCGGAAGAAAATTTGAAAGAACCGATCAACACGTACCAAGTGATCAAGGATATCGTACATAATTGTTCGTTTTCGGGCTTGTACATAATCCACGGAATGCACTTGTTGAGCCACTCAGTTAAGTGTTTCTTCCAGAAGCACGCACTGGCACAATTAAAAACAATCAAATTTTTTTTGAACGGAATCACCGATGAATTTAAAGAGTATTTACGCAAACTCATTAAAGATTATGAAATGATCGCAGACAAATTATCTGTTGTGGGTGCGTCACTCAGAATTGTATTCGAGTTAGTTTCGTTTTTTGATGAAATCCTGAGAGGATTACCTACTGACGATAGCGATTTAATGACAACGTGTAAAAACTTAAAGAGACGCATAATTACTGAAAGCGAAAAATTGTGTGCCACTAAGGGTAAGATGTGGTACGACAAATCCAATGTAAGATATTTGGATATAGATGTCACCCAAGAATTTGAAGCACCACCACAGAAACCGGAGGAATCATCGGAGAAAGTACCACAATCTAGTGGTACGTCTGAGTTCATAGTTATACGTTCTCCAGAGTTTACACCGTTGCAACGTGTACTAAATAAAGCTGAGGAATTACGAATAATAATGAATAAGGTTTTTGAGGGGCTACTCATTAGAGAAATGCCTGTAGAATTTTGGGCTGAAATTTTCAGTGATAATATCCTTATAACAGAAACTGACATGCAAAAAGTCGAAACGTTCGAAGCAAATTTAGAAGGAGAAGTCGAAAATGATTTTAATGAATTTCCTTGGGAAGCAGTCACGCAAGTTTTTGAATAAGATGCATTTCCAGTTACCATTAAGGTTTAACTCTAGAGTAGCTTGTCGTAAAATTGTCTTATTGATGTGCAATATTATTATAATATTATATTGAATTTAAATGTAGATTATATAAATCCGTTCACAGTATAAATTTATTATATACTTATTTGATAAATAAATGTATTCACAATATTTATTTATTTATTTATAAACGCAAGTCGGCGATTTTATGATTACATTTAGTGTTTGATTTACAAGTAATAGTTATTTATAATATAATACTAAAAATACACAGTAACAACGAAAATAATATATAGACAAAAAAATATAAATTAGATGGTGATATATTACCACCCTAACAAAAAAAAAAATTATAAATAAAAATTAAATTAAATATGAAAACATTATAACTAATCGTACATTTAATTACTTATGGTTGAAATAAAAATTAAGGCTATTTAAATTATGAAACATTCTATGCAAGGGGTGGTTATTACCGTAGGATATACTATGTGCTGGTACTAAGAAGAGGGAGTGGTGTCTGGAGAAGAAGAAAAGGATACGAAAAATTACATTTGATAGGAGACCAGGAGCATCTGTGGTGACTATTAAGAGCGAAGATATAAATTGTACGTCAATGTCTTTTCGGCGAGATGAAAGTAGTAGAATTTCCAATAAATTATGAATTAAGGAGTAGTTTTGTGATGGGTGTACTATTTTAAGGATATAGGCTGCATAGAAAAGAAACCTATTTGGACACGCTCTAGTCTTAATTAATTTTTACCAAGATTAGGTATTATGGAAATCGGTCTGTAGTTTTGATCATTAGTCCCAACTAATGACTGGGTCACCTGATTTTAATACCGGCAGTACAGAGGATATTTTCTCAAACAGTAGGGAAAACCCCTGAGTCTATTAAGCTTCTGAACAGTAAGTAAATAGGAAAAGCAATAGAATAGCGACAATTATACAAACATTGAACGGCTATGTCATCCGGGCCGTTGGAGTAAGTATGTTTTAGTGAGTTTTAGTAAGCTAATAATACATCATTGACAGAAAAAGTTTTATTAGAAGGAAGTTCATACGATGATCAATCAGATGAGCCAGTATTTGGAGGAGGTTGGAGAACAGAAGAGTTAAATATTGAGGAGAAATGGACTGAAAACAATTTTACAGATTTGGATGGAGTATTTGAGGTAACGTTGTTGAGACAGACTGAAGAAGGAATTGGATGTTTCTGTTTTAAATTATTGACATATTTACAAAAGCTGGCGAGGGAGGATGACAATGCTTCCTCTGTGACTAATATGAATAGAGTAATTCATTTTTGATTGGCGATTACATTTTGCTCTTAATTCGGAAAAAAAGATAAAATCAATTTGGTTTGCTTATAAACCACATAGGCTTTCTTTTTATATATTATGAGGTTTTTGAAAATACTAGATTTAGGGAATTTAGAAGGTGAAAATAATTTAATGGGAATAAACTTATTAATGGCGCTTAGAAATTTATCGTTTAAGACAACAGCAGAATCATCAACTAAGTAAAGAAAAAAAGTATTTTCCCAATCAAAAGAACCCAAATAATAGAGCACAGATTTATAATCATTATTTTTATAACATCAATATTTATGAGTTTCTTGAGAAGTTATGGATGATTGAATAGGGAAACATTTAAATATAGGAGGGCGATAGGAATCAGGGGAAACGATTGGAGTGTCAGATATTATGATAGTAGGAGCAACTGAACTAGAAAAAAACTTGGTCAAAAAGGTATCCTCGGGTATTAGTTACTTTATTTAGCTGGTAAAAATTAAAGTGCGAGACAGAATCTACGAGATAGGCAGAAATGTTAGACAAACTGCCAGATTCGGATAAACCTAAATTACTTTTAGACCAATTAATAAGGGGGTAGTTAAAGTCACCACGCATTATCATTTTAAACTTCTTTCAACTAAAAATAAAATTGATATTAGAAATTGAGACAATACTATCAAAAAAACGATCACGGAAAGTCAAAAAAATGTTTGATGAAACTGCAGCTGATGAGTCACCAAGTGCATTTAAATATGATAAACACAAATTTCGCGTCAGTGTCTATCAAGTTGTAATTGATACTGCATTTACACAAATTAGTGCAAGGTTTGTTGATTCAAATAAAATTAAGCAAGATACTTCAAACTTGGACCCTAGACATTTTAAAAGAATAAATGAAGATGTGATGGTGATTCTATAAGAAGCTTTACAGTCTCTGGCAAAAACGAGTAGTCTTGAACGAGATGTTTAATTAATATCTTTTGTATCCAATTAACATAATATAGAGTATAAATCATACGTGACTGCAGTTGAATCAGAAAATTCCAACTCTTATTCTGATTCAGAAAATGATGAAGACATTTTAACACTTTGTTCCACTGATAAAAAGTTTAAAAAGTGCAATCCATATGTAATTAAATCATTACAAGATTTTAATTTACATAGTAGTGTTTCAGATTTATTTATTGCATATGGAACTTTGTTAACACTTTCTTTTATCCAAGTCTCATGTGAACGTTCTTTCTCTAAACTTAAGATTTTTAAAACTCAACACAGATCACTTATTGGTCAAGACTTGTTAGAATCCTTTATCTTAATAAATTCTGAGGCAGATATTATTTCCAAATGGAACTATGAAGACATTATCGATGAGTTTGCATATACATCTAATGAAATGAAACAATTGTTATTTAAGACTTAAATTTTTCTAAAACTACTAAATTGTATTTACTATTACTAATATTTTTTACTAATACTATTGTATTTAAGTCTAAAATAACAATTTTTTCATTTCATTGCAAATTACAAATTCATCAATGTCTTTATAGCTCGATTAATGATTGTTATTTTAGACTCAAATTTATCTTGATAATTACATTGATTTATAACTTAAAAATTGTACTTAAAATTAAATAAAACTGATATTGTTATTTAATTTTTTTTTTTATACTGTTTTAATAATAAACACTAATAATAATAAGCATCTGAATTTTATACATATTCTTTTATAACACCTATATTTTCATCGTTGCCTTAAATTAATAAATAATTGTTTTTATAATTGTTAAAATGGGGTACCGTTAATTTTGATAATTTATCTTTTTTATCTAATTACAATCGATCCCTAAAAAGCTAAAAATCACTAAAGAATAAATTGTAAATTAATTTAATTGAAAAAAACAGTAATAATGATAAATATGCTGTTTTTAGTAGTAATTGCAAATTATTTATTTATATATTTATTGTTTATTAATTTCTGATCATTTTCGGCGAAAAAAATTAATCATCTTTTTTAAGTAAATTTTTAATTATGATTTATGACTGTCACTGAGGCCTTCTGTAACAGAATTGCTGGTGAGGCCCATAGTATCCAGTCCGACCCTGTTCGAATGCACTTCAAAACTGGATTTCCGAAATTCAATCACAAAGGGTAGCTCATACGGGGATTTGATTTATTCGGTACGAAAATCATCATTTATTGAAAAAAATGCGGAGAAAATTGATAAATAACCTCTTTAAAGTATCTCCCCAGTGAAATTTCTTTTTAAAAAAATTACTATCATTTAAAGTTGAAACAAAACTGCTGGTAGAAAAGTTTTTTACAGGAAAAAAAAAATGTACATCTTTGTAAAACTATAAGTTTCTTCGCTCCTACTCACAATCTAAAACAAACAATAATCATACGAATTGAGTCACCGAGATACAAATAAATTAGATATCAGTTACATTTTAAAGATAGTAAATTGTTGCGTGGAAGAAAATTAAAGGTAAAGTAAAAGTAAAAAAATTAATTGTACTTGTAGTTCCATACATTTTTTGATTTATCAACACAATTCTTTAAAATAAAACAATATAGTGTTTGAATTGTACACAAAATTGAACGGCAAAAATGTTTTCATTTTATAATAATAATAAATGTTTCAGAATTCAGAAAAATACATAATAACTTAACCTGTAAAAATATACACCAAATATTAAAACAGTTTAGCAATACAATTATTTATAATTTGTGAAAACGACCGTGACGGGGAGAAATTCTAGTTTTCAATATAATATTATTGATCTATTATTATATGATTATTATCATAAATATAAATAATATATTATGATATATGATTCATAATGAGTCACGGTTTCAGTTTCGTGGATAATTATGGATACAATATCGAATTAGTCCTATGCAGTTTTCAATGTATAGCTGGTTGGTGGTCTTAATTTTTTATTACTTCCGTGATTTTCTAAAAAAAAAGGAATATCTTTTTACCTAATCTTCTTCAACGTACGAGCTAGTTTATTGGTTTTCGTTAAGTATTCAAAACTCGTTTTTTTATTATTTAGAAGTTACCATTATTTAGATTATTATGTCGACTGTATTAAAACATATTTTAAGCGTTTATTTTGATGAGTTATAAGGGTTCAAAGTTATTTACTTCCTGAACCCTAATTTCATATACTATATTTAATCAGACAAATTTGCAATAAATATGGATTTATCACCGATTCTTGGGATAATTTATATTTTATCTTTGAGAACGTAGATAAATCCAATAACAGAATCAGCATGTCAATTTTTTTTATAAATTTAACTTTAAAATGTATTATGTATATGAATATATTTATATGAGTTTTAACCATTTTAATAAATTTTTTTTATTATATTATTTTATTAAATATTCATATGTAACATAACACTGATTTAAATTTATATTATAGTTTTTAATAGTAATCAAACTATTACTAGGAATTATACGAGTATATGTACAATTTGGTTTTTTTATTAATGTGACCCTCGATGAAATGTTGGAAAAAAGTATGACCCGCAAGGTTGACGACTCCTGACCTATAGTATAGTAGGGAATAAATATTTTTCGATTTTATTTGTAGAAAACGCGTTTTACGATGTAACAGTAACGAAAACAAAATAATAATAAAATACACAAAACGTGCTATGGCAGAAATGTAAACAACAGTAATTTAATAAATCGTTTGTGTTTGCGTTAGCGGGGACCGGTGTAAATCGCATACGTGGATTGCGTGTCTTCGTTGACACGTTACATAGGTATTATTGTACGGGTCGCGGAACCGATCGTGTCTTCAACGTATGGTAAGTATCTATACGAAAAAACATAATCAAACAGATAGCTAACTAACACCGCGGTTACGAAAAATACTGAACCGCAGTACAGTGTCACGATTTATGTTCTTGGCAAACACAACACTATGCGTTTTGCTAAATCCCTGTTGATATTGACTCTGGCAGTGACCGTTTCCCACGTATCGCCAAGGATGATTAACTATACTAGTAGCTTTACCTCGCTGGAGTTTCTCCATCACGTGGCCGAGCACGAGTACGAATGGAGGAACGTTCTGAAAGAGCATGTTATAAACCTGGGAGCGGTGCCATACCACAACCGGATTCTGGGTGTCATAAACCCGGGTGAGACGAACCCGAGGGTCATCCTCTACCGAATCCTCTACAATTTCTCGAACATCGGGTCGTATGTTGAATATGCTGCTTCCGCATTGTATAAGTCCCTGGCATGTTATTCGATAAAACATCTGGCGTTCCAGTCACACTACCTATCCCGCATGTTCGATAAGAAGGCAGACCCCGGAGTCATACAAATCGAACTCGATAGAATCAAGCTTACTACTACTCTGATCCTTGACAAGTTGTGTATTCGGCCGGCCGACCTGACCAATCTATTCGAGTTTTACTGGGAGGCGATTCGCCTGATACAGTACGACATCAACCACCACGCCAGATATCAAGTATACCCAACAAATTCCCAGTCCTACGTGGATATTCTTCACATACGAATCAAGGATTTTCTAAAACACCACTGCGCTAAGTATTTATTAGACGGTCATTTCCTCTACGACATGGAGATGAAGATCAACTATCTGTTAATGGACGAAGTGCTCAACCTAATTGTCGATATTCCGGAGTTGAAGAGATTGGGCCAAGAACACGAGAACTTTGTGACGGCATACTATAAGAATTTGGCATTCGAAATGTTACCGAAATTACAGTGGGGCCAAGTATTCTACTACACCAAACCCAGTATTGCGCTCGAAAAATTGCGCGAGACTAATCCGCCAATTACATATCCACCAACAGCTGTGGACAGCCCTACAAACGTGGAGCAGGCGGTAATCGGGAATAAACCTACAAGTGGATCCATAATGATAATGTAATTGCATATCTCAACGTTTTTAAAATTATACAATTTGTAATAAAAATAATAGTATACCATAACCATATTTTATTGTACATTGGGTTATTAAGATTATAAACATTTACGTAGTATATTTTATTGATTTTCTGTGTGATAATGAAAATGAAACATAAATATGTACGACCTTATATATACTTGTATTATTATTATTTGAACAAAAAATTATAATAATCTGATAAACGGTTATCCAAATATCAAATGCCAATTTTATAATATTGATAAAAGATTACACTGGAGTGCACGCTGCGCAGTAGGTACAATAATATAGCCTATAACTTATAGGTAATTTAAAGTATATCTGTAAGCAACGATTAACCATTGCTAACGAAAAAACGATTCTGAGCGAAGTTCGGTTGATAGTGTTGCTTTGTCAACAGTACATATGCCATATTATGGTAAAATAATTACATACGAATTGTATATTTTCTTTAATAATATTTGTTTAATATTGTACCTATTTTTCCGTTTTTTCCGATTTATTGGGAAAACTCCTGGAAAAATCGAAAAATTACCTCTTTAAAGTAACTCCCTAGTATGATTTCATTTCAAAAAAAGTGATACCAATGTAAATCGGAGCAAAATTACTGGTAAAAAAGTTGTTCATAGAGAAAAAAAAAATAAACATCATTGTAAAACCCATACATTCCTCGCTTCGCTCAATATCTAAAACTTTATTTAACGTATCATATCATAACATTTATCACAATATATATTAGGTACTAAATGTCTGTAAAGTTAGATTTAAGATCAATAAAAGTAATTGAAGAATATTGCAGCGCCCTGGGGAGGGGGGCTGAAACCCATTTAGCCCCCCCATAAATACGCTCCTGGTTTCGGAGTCGATTGGACATGTATCAAAATGCTGCGATCATTTTCGCGGCGAGGTGCTCACAAACCAGAGCGGCAACGGTATCGAAACGTTTGCGGTAACGGGACGAAATAAAATATCGCTGGTCTAACTGAACCAAAGCGAAATATTACAGTGAAATAGTAGTTATAGGGTTCCTATAATATTTCATTTTTATCTTGTATTAATTTTGGAATAACTATTGTACCTATACATTACACGGACCACGTTTAGTGTATATTTTCTATCTCACACATGTGACTGGCCTGATCGGCATTTATTTATTTCAGATGTGTGTCATCGCGGACAATCATTACAATGCAAACGATGATGATAATACTTTAATACTCTATAAAAACGCACAACGAACAAACTGAACAATATTGGCAATGCGTCGAGTATCTACGTTACTATGATAATTTTTCGAACATTTACCATTTATCATCGAGGTATGCACCGAACTATAAGTATATGTATAGCTTAAACACAGATACTTACTGATATTTACTGTTATTAACAAAAGGTGTATTCCACAATGTTCTAAAGGTTAGGTTCTCGAATATCTGCGAAAACGTGTACAAATTTTAACAAGCGGTCGTTTTACATGGCGAACATATAGCAAAATGATTATGACGGTTAAGTTTTTGCATGTGATTCGCGAACCGTGTATTTTTCTATGGTCCATAGTAATTATGTATTATCATGGCCGTTAATATTGAAGGCATAGTGTTATAAAGATATTAATACGCGATATGTTTAAAAACGAAATCACTGTTAAAACGCATCATGACCGAGCGCATAAAAATAAAAACTCCTCTGTGTCTCCCTTCCGGGCTCGTCAGCTCGTTATTATATTTATAATAATAATTGTTATCGATGTCGGGATTTGAATTGAATGCGCGTGGACGGATATTGTGCTGTCGCCAGTACCGTTGTCACGCGGGCCGTATGCAAAATCACTCGGTACGTCGTGACTGTACGGTTTTTTTGTTTTTTTTTTTTTGTATTATTCCTAATCACGTCATTATATGGTACAATAATAATAATATTATAATAAATTGAATAGCTACTGCTATAGCGACAGCAGTCTTAATACACATTTGATATTCATCACGTCGACGGCGGCGGTGGCAGACGTTATTTTTTTTTTTTATTCCAACAAAAGGGTGAACAGCATTACGGCGCTCTGTCGCGGGTTCCAGTGGGGTGGCGAGGGTGGAGGAGGGAGTGGTGGGAGGGGGGGGGTTGGCGATGAGTCGGATTTTTCGCGGACAACACCTGTAGTACCCTGTATATTATCCGGCTATCCGCCCATCGTGTGTACCTACCCGGTAACTCGGTAATATAATATGTCGCAACCCCGACGACGACGACGACGACGACGATCCTGATATATGTATACGTTACTGCAGGGGGAGGGGGGAGATGACTGAGCACATTTTTCGTCAGTTTCCGACCGTTTTGAAGGTAATCGCGGACAATAAAACCCTTTTACCCGGCTCTCTGTATAAATATAATAATATGTATCTAAACGCACTAGCACGACGCTACTATAACAAACGCGCCGGGGAGCACGTCGCGCTATATTACACAGACCATTATATTCTCGCGGATTGCGAAAGTCCAGGGGGATAAACGGCTGGTGTATCCGCCCATCGGGTGAATAATAATACAAATCGTTTGTCTAGCCTGCGCCTCTCGCTCCCCGGCGAGGGATCTATGCGATCGTAGCGCAGAAAAATCCTAGGGACCCGGACAACAATGCCGTTCCCATGCCAACGCTGTTAAATTATTATAATACATTACAATAACACACCTATTAAACGTCCCGGGCGGACACAAATTTTTTAATAAGAAACCTCACCTAACAATATTAATACGAAACGGTAATAGTGCAGGCGTAGTCGGTATATTCATTGTTTGGGCGGGGTGGGGGGGGACTTACTAAATAAGTTTATGTTTGAATCACGCGGACGTAGCTATAAGGAGCGTTTGTCGACCTCCCCTATCAACAAAAAAAAAACACCATTGAGCAGCAGAATTCGGCCAGAGTCGAATTCTCCTCTCCCCCGTGAGCCGACTTGTTGCCGTTACAATGTTTCAGTTTAGTTTATGTAAGGAATGCATTTGTTTTATTACATGACGTATGCGACTTTCTCATTTTGTCTGTGAGCAACTTTTATACCAGATATATTTGTCCATTTAAACAATGACAGGAAACTCTTGTTTGTTGCATTTTCATGTAATTGGGAGGGGAGGCATTGAGGAAGTAATTTTTGATTTTCCAAGTGGTTTTTATAATAATTGAAAAAAGTCGGTAAAAAACGTAATAAAAAAACGGACAAATTTACGGCGTTACCGGTTTCACTATTTTCGATTCACCTCAAATTAACGAACCCTATCCAGCGAATTCGGCAAAGTGTACGTGTAGAAATTGAAAATGATTATGTTTTTATTCTTTTTATCGTGCCTACTATTCGAAATTGGGACCTGAAACCAGCAATACAGATACCTAAGTTTAAACCAGAATGAACTCCGCGTCAAAAACACATTTAATACTAAAGAACAAAATTGTCAAATGAAATTTTTATTAGAGAAACAAAAAAGAAAATCTGTGGAAGAGCAAACTTAAAAAATAATGTTCTAAAACTGTATTGTATAATTATTTGTTATGTACGAGTATATAAATATTATGAAAAAGTAAAGATGAATAAATTAAAATAATATATTTTAAATACGTTTGTTTATTATTTTATTTCTACTTTATAAGTTAAATTTTAAAATATTATACCGAAAAACAAAACAATTTTACCATTTTTATCTATAATTTGATTATATATTTTGAGACAATGATTCTATTTCTATAGGTTAAATTAAATCAAATCCGTAGTTGATAAAAATCCTTAGAATAAGCCCTGCTAAATTTCTTAATATTATTTTACGGAACATCAGCTTAGTCGAGTATATTGTAAGTGTACAGCAATTGTCGATTATAGTTTTTTACTTTATAGAATAAAATTCGGCTTATTATTATCATTGTTATTTTTCTTACCCATTGTCATGTAAATGTACAAAATGGTGTGTAAAAATACAAGTTAATAATTATGGGGGTATATTTTTTTTTTTTTTTTTTACCACATTCTTGTATACAGCTAATTTTATTCGGCGGTAAGATTATTCCCTCGCCCTTCATAACGCACGTCATGACAGTGGGGTTCAAAGCCACCACGTGTCGACGCGTATATCACATCAATCAAACCGAGTGTCAAATTTTTATAAATTTATCTTTACCCAGTTGAAAATGGTCACGCGTGATACCCCGCAGCGCAGATGGTATGTGATTTCCATTTTGTTTTACTACTTTATAGGCAGGTCCGATTTAGAACATATCGAGACCCTGTGCAGTTAATTTCCCAGCAAAATTGATATGCTCCATAAGTTTTTTTTTATTTTTCACCTACTTATATACCAATTACCAAGTCTATGCAAATCTCTACATTATCCTTTTTCGTTAATTAATTTTAATTTATATTTTATATCCAGAGCGAAGCGAGTAATGTATTGAATGATGTTTATTTTTTTCGTCTGTGAACAACTCTTCTCCGATTTTCAAGTATAGCACATTTTCCGAAAGGAAATCTGACCGGTGTGGTACTTTAGAGGGTTCATTTTTTAATTTTTTTTCATAATAAATGTGAAAAATCGGGAAACAACATGGGAAAAATCAGGGAAAAACGTAGGAAATTTCACTGGGGAGGTACTTTAGAGAGGTCGTTATTCCATTTTCCCCCGAGTTTTCTCAGCAAATATGGAANATTGAGAAAAGTGTTTAATAAGCGTTTTATAATAAAATGTTAACGGAAATTATTAATACAATTTGTACAGAATATCTATATCTTATTAAATATATGTTTTTGAGCCATTTACATAGGCATTTGATATTTTCGAATAATTTAGTTTTAATGTATACAATTAGTTTGACAATTATAAATTGTATTTATAAGAAAGTTGAGCATAATCAGGGGCGTCATTATGGGAGGAAATCACCCTCCCTCCCCCTCGAAAGAAGTGGACTTACATTGGCATTTGACACAGTCATTGGTACAGATCGGAAGGTACAATCAATATGTTGTGTGACAATTTTTTTCTTATCAATCATTAATATTAAATACGCCATTTCAAAACATATCTAACCGAACATCGCTTGTAGAATCATATTCCGTTAGCAATAAAAATTTATCGTCGGGTTCGGATACCTAGTAATAAATTAAACAACTTTACGTATCCTATGTACCTTCTGACTTCTCGCCTAAAACAGTGTCACGCACCCGTCAGCATTATTAGCGTTTTTAGATTCCCAGCCTGCCGAAAAATGTATTGGTTTCACTATAATGATGTGTATTTTTTGTGTGTTTTTTTTTTTTTTTTTTTTTTTTCGTATCTGTAAACCGCAGATTTTCGGTATTTCGGTATTTGTCGGTCGAACATGTCTCGTCGGTAGATCGATCCACGCCTGACGAGGGCTGGTGAATAGAATACGGAGATAATATGGATTTTTCACAGTGCCTGTGTCCCCCGGGATTTCGCGAAACGGATAAAGGATTACGCGGAAAACAATACGGGCTTCCCTCCGCGCGGCAGTCACCGCCGTCAAGTCGCGGACTTCGGTAATCGGCGGGCCGATATTACATTATTTTACCTACGGGAACTGTGATTTTTTTTGTTGTTATTATTATTAATTTTTTTTTTTTTATTATTATTATTTACACCACACTCGTTCGTTCCACCGGAAAACACGTCGCATCGTTCTGCACGCGACTGTAGACGATTGTACGGACAATATCGTGTAACAATATAATACGACGGCGGCGGTAGGCAGGTAGGTACAAACGTTTTTTTTTTTTTTTTTGTTTTGCAAATTATTTAACGGGAATGAGATCCCGACGTCGTCGTCGGTCGGTTTAACGTAACAACGAGTATATGTTAACCCCGATCGATGTTTTTCGCGCGTCATGCAAAATGTATGGAAAAAAAAAATGAAAAAATAGTCCCCCAACGATTGCTCTGCCAGTATACCTATCGTTCCGCGCGTATCCATAAAAAAAAAAACTATTATTATTGCGCGCTATAGAGGTAACAGCCCTTAGATAGGTACCTAAATAATACGTAATTTACGACGTACGCGGACCGTAAATAACGGGCGGATCGATGATCGTCGATTTTCACACGCGTATAGTTTTACACGAGTCTACACAGTGGAATTTTCGTTTCGAAATAGTTTTTTTCTCCGTCGTCGTATTGATTTGCCCATTTTTCCGACCGATAATACAATAATTAATCAATAATGATATGCACAATCGTATTTTTCCGCGTTCGCGTTATAAACGAAAATACACGCGGTCCTCGGAAAATGTGTTTTAAACACTCGCGCGTATAGTACAATGTTATAGTAAACTGTCGACGTCGCCGCAGTTATTATTATTATTATTTTTTTAATATTACAAGTGTTTTGCGAATTGCGTCACACGGCATAAGGCACACACATACTTACACCGCACACTTGGAAACACGGACGTCAACAATAAATAAAATACAAAAAAAAAAAAAAATGTGTTCCTAATACGCACTGCCACGCGTAGAATTGAATATTACATAATGTTTTAAAATAATGAAATTCCCGTTTGGTCTTGAAAAAGACGCGATGGCTGCGTGCGCCGTCCCCGTCTTACAAGCGTTATAGGTACGGTACATTTCCGTTCAGCACGACTGACTTTAACTGCTGTGAAGTTTAATTAACTGCAGAGAGTGAAACGACTTACTGTCGAATTTGAAGTTAAGAACATAATCTGTGCGACTACGTTGGTATTGTTTTCGTTATTGTTGTTTTTAAACGGGACATGAAATATCACGATCGAAATACGCTTAAATCTCTTTTAAATAACGAAATGACGAAAAAAAAGGAGTAGTTGCATAGATAAAGTTCTCATAAAGTTTGATAATGGATCGATTCCTTTTAATGTTATTAAGATATTCGTTTAAACTAACGGCGCAATTTTTTCCTGCTGAACGCAAATTTGATATGTCGTGCGTTTGTAAGACGTACTTTTAACCCCCCCCCCATCCCCATTGCAGTTTTCAAAAAACAAATTTTGCAAATATTTCGCACGGAATTCGCACGTCTATTTTTGGAATTTGCTCGACGCTTCTTCCCCCGGAAAATCCAAAATCATGGTTAAAATTTACATTTTTCAACTTTTTTTTTTTTTTGCCGATATTTAGTACCAGTTAGCACGATGTTATATTAAACAATATTCTAAAATTTGCTTTTAATCCATTTGTTTTCGAACTTTTATTTTATCTAAATATTCAGCAGGTTTGTTGTAAATTGGCGTCTGACATTTACATTTTTAAATATTGGAAATTCATGCATAAAATAACGATTTTTATGTTATTTATAATACCGCTTCATAAAACACTGCCTGGTTTTATATATTAATAACGTACGTTTGGCCAGCCACACCCCTCTCCACACTGGAAAATCAAACGATTTTCCCCTATCGCCAATAATGTAACTATCTGACATTCCAAAACTTTTGGTGTATAACTCTGTACGTTATAAAATTAGGGGAGTAATCAGTTTCCAACTAGCAAATTCGAATTTAAGTACATAATTAGGGCATTGCAATGCATATGTTATTAGGGAAACTAAAAATTGACAATTGTTTGATTATCTTTAAAAAAAAAACCTATTCTCATAAAATAAAACAAATTAATTTCATGTCAACTACTACAGTATGCATTATATAAAGTTACTGTATTTAAGACCCTTTTATGTATTACTAAATTGTAATCCCACATTTTAAATGGTTTTTTTTTAACTACAAAATAAACAATTTTATAGCCTAACCAAATTTGAATAGTTCAAAAAACATAAAATTTAATGTACATATATTTATTTACTTTATTTATTTACGAGTAATAATTATTTTAATAATTTTGTTTTTACTTTATTATTTTATTATATAAATATTATTTTTCAATGAAAATATGGTCTAAGTTGTCAAACAACAAAATATAAATACACTTATATTGCAAATAGTTATATTTATTATTGTTAAAAATAGTAAACCGAAAATAAAACCGGGAAGTCGCTCTGCTATTCAGTAGGTGTGTGTAGCAGTGCACCTCGTCGTTGGGTAGGTCACTATGATGGATGTGTTAAATTTGAATTTAATGATAAGATGTACACGATAAAAAACGATTTATTTATTAAGTAATTTATTTTCTATTAAAGGGCTTGTCCATGACCTGTTTTTTTGCTCAAAAACATGTCTTATAGGAAAAACTCTTACGCCTCGTAGAGCGATCAGATTCCGATATTTTTTCTTTTGTTGCAAAGAAGAAAACTTCTCACTGAGCGCATTGGACTTCAATTTTAAAAATTATATTTATAAGTCATAAAAATACAAAATTGAAAAATGTAAATTTTTAACAATGATTTTTGGATTTTTTGGGGAGGTGGTTTAGTGTGAATTTAAAAATTAGGCATGCGAATTCGTGGGAATAACGTGCGAAATATCGGCAAAAAAAAAAAAAAAATTTGAAAAATGTTAATATCTCTAGGGGAGGGGAGGGCTGGCTAAACGTACGTGTTTGTGAGACGGAATACCACTTCATTGAAGAGGAATATTTAAGGTAGATCGCAAATAATTTGTATTTTTATTAACCGAAAAAGTGTTGTTTGAGAAAAATAAAAGGGCCTAGGCCATCGCAATCGATTGCGTATCCAGATTTTAAAATGAGGAGGGGGCAGGCCAAAGCCTAAAATTAAAAAAAAAAATACTCAACAGTTAACAATAATAATTTGTTTTAATGTTATAACAATTGTTTAGAACTAATTATAAACATAATCATAATCCTCGACCACGAGGATGCCGGCCTCCACCTAACCTCTGCCAATACCACTGTACTACTGTAACCAACAATCTTTTTTTATCAACGGGGGAAAAAAAATACGGGTCGCCGCAGGTTTATAAAATTATACTACTCACCTAGGTACCTAATACCTATGCTTAATAATAGTAATAATTTACACTGTAGCAGTAGTAGATTCGCATATTATACAATAGGTGTATAGCATGAATGGCGTGTACGGTTTGAATGGTTTGTTTGTATAAACCGTGCCTGTTCTTTTTTAAAGTCACTATACCGCCCGGGGTGTAGAATTTCCGATTTCCCGGCCCCTGTGTGCCAGACGGTCCCGCACACTCGCGTTCGGTGTTTTTACCAATAATACGCGTTGCACACGTGCACGAGTCATCTCGTCGTGCAGCCAGTGATAAGATCATAATATTGGATGGCGACGGAAAAAAGGTTTTATGCGTGTATTAATATATTTTTTTTTTTTTTCGTTTCCCCCGGTTTCGAATGTCAACTGGCCGGTATAATATAATTATTATTATTTGTTCGTGTTGTTTGCAAGCCGACACGCTGCCGCGGCCGTCCGATAATGGGAACCACGCGCGTTTTCGTGCGATTTTTCCTCGGACGAGGAAATGTGATAACATGGACCACACACGCGTGTAGTGGCGTAACTAGAGCCTTTTTTTTGGGGGGGGAGGGCGAGGGGGAGGGTGGTGAGCGATACGGATATTCATCAATAATAGAAAGAAATATACGTATACGATATACATTTAATGCATTTTAATAAAACGATTACAATAAAATGTTAAGTTTTCGTGGTTTTTCGGTCGGTTCGTCAATAATTTCATAAAAATGTAAAACTCAACGTGTTTAGTCTATAGACATAACGGCTAATCGTATGAGTTCATATAACCAGAAAAAAAAACTAACTGATTTTTCGTACACAATTAAATTGAGATAAAAATTACTACCCGATTACATACTACCGACATACTTTCCGTAAATATGTTTTAATCAATTTCAAACTAGAAAACGTACGTTCTGTTGTATATAGGAAGCGTACACAATATTAAAAACGGACAGACGTACACACTGTAGACAACGATTGTCTGTTGTTAACGAAAAACGATTCTGAGCGGAGCTCGGTTAATAGTATTGCTTTTTTTAACAATGTGCGTTTTCATGACAACACCGCGATTATTTAAAAAAGATTAAAAGATTAAAACAATAAAAACTTAATAATAACAATGTCCGTTTTAAATTTAAGGGGAGCAGAAGAGGGTATTTTTTTAAATTTCATATAAATTTGTATTTTTTACAATCATACCTTTTTTTTCATTTGTCAATACGGACTCATTTACAATAGAATTACCTATAAAACATAATATTTAATTTTTTTTTTTGAAGTTGTCATACTTACATATTATACAATAATCTGTTTATTCATTAAAATAACTTGTTGTAATTTTCATTTCTAAACCGCTAATGGAACTAGCTTCAAATGAGATGAGAAACCACACAGGCAAATCAAAGCAAACACAAATCATCGGCATTAATTATTTAATTTGATGGTGTTGAAAATAAAACGTTCGCCGAGTGGCACTTTTTGTTACTTTTTAGTTACAGCTATTTTAATAAGTAAAACTTAGTTTTTAATCGTAATGTACGTCGCATTTTAAAAAATATAATTTAATGCGCGTTTAAACAATAACGTCTGCGTTATTATAAAATAAGCTTGGCGTCGCGTAAAAAGTCCATTTCTTGATACAACTATTTTTAAGTGTTTAAAATATAATCGATCCGCCAGCGAGTTGCACGCAAACTAAATGAACAGCGATCGCGCGGAACAATATTGTACAGACGGGATTCCGCGCGTTTCCGGTCATAAATCGATTTCACCTGTGATTACCTGTACTGCGCGCCGGCGTTTTTTTTTTTTTTTTATCAAACTTCGGATTGTCTGCAAACAGGATGCCTGTAACGTGTATTGCGAATTTGTCGTTTGACTGACAACATAGCCGTCGCGCTGATTGAATTTACGTTTCAGACGGCCGTGCGGCGGCTGCGGTTGGCGGAGGGAATAAAAGGTGATCCGCGGCGGTGACGTAGCGCCCGCGTTACCGCCCCGTCCCCCAGGCGCGCCGCCGCACGCGCCCGACCGCTCCGACTGCCGGGTATACGTTTAGGTGTACACAGATATAATACAAGCACACAGATACCGGCGCAATAATAGCGGACGGCTGTTAAAAGGGCCGCGCGGCCTTTGTTTGCGCGACGGTGTTATTATTGCGACCGGGGACCCGTTTACACGTGTTCCGTCGCCGTCGCAGAGCCCGGGCGAGTACCGGCGGGCGCGACCGCGGCCCGGGCGCGCGGCGAAACCGAGTCCGTCGCTCGGGGCACCGGAGGACACGTGTCCGGCCGGCCGCGGACACGGGTTTCCCATGACGCCGTCCGCGTCGCCGCCCGCATGCCGCGTCTCGCGTTTCGCCGTCCAATCCTCCGGACGGGCCCCACTGGTCATTTCGTACGGCCGACGCGGACGGTCCGGCCCGCGCCGTATCGCCGTGCGCCGCGAGGACCGCATCACGCGCGAATTAACGCCCCCCCCCCCCCC
>CABPRJ010000962.1:1299079-1309696 GCA_902439185.1 Cinara cedri | reverse complement strand
AAAAAAAAAAAAATACAAAGGGGTTAATAATGTGCCCGCCTCCGCCACCGTCGCGCCCGTTAATGAGTCCGAAATATCGAAAGGGGGGGGGAGGGGTTGAGGCCGAATTTCGATTGTGCGAATTAATAGACCGCGACGTATACACGGGCGCACGTAAATATAGCGGCGGCCGGAAGGGCTGGCGTTGTGACATCCGAAACACCGCGGCCGAACGTAGGCCGCGAGCATAAAAACTGCGTGTCTGTTTGTTTTTTATTTTGTCCATTTCGTCCGCAGTTTTCGAGTGATCCGCGGGAGGTAAATTGGACAGTTGTTGCGGCGGACCTGCGCGTCGCGCGTAGGTACGACCGGACGGGCGCGGGGCGGTTAAGTGCGGACACCGCCGACGCCGCGTGTATTGCGATCGGAGCGCATCATGAGGGCCTCGCGTACATTATAACATTACGTATTGTGCATCTATATAACAGTATAAATACGCGCAAAGGACCTCGGGAAAAAAAAATAATAATAACAACAATAATGTAATGTATAAAACGCTAGCACTCCGACGACGACGTAACAGTATAAATAATAATATTACGGCGTGTGTGGAACAATAATGGTTTTCCGCTCCGGCGACGTTACAAAATCGTTTTCAATTGAAAACGTTAAAAAAATTTATAATATACACGTATATGTTCTCGATATAATCATTGTTCGCTCGTTATTGTTATTTTGTTGTCGAATTGTGGTCGGGGGGGGGGGAAATAACAACCCGACGGCGAAACAACACCGCGTTTAGGCACGGAAAATGTTTTTAATGGTCTCGGCGGGGGCAAATAGTGCACTTAGAAACAAACTTTACACCGCGGACACTCGAGTGAAACGCGCGTTATTTAACACATTACGCGTAGAAAAAAAAAAAAAAACCAACAATTTGACAGATCCGACGACAATACAATTTCGTATAGATTATGGTGGTCCGTTTTTTCTTTTTTATACGCACCGAATAGTTCGTTATTTCGAAAACTGGCGTATACATTATTTATTATCGGACCGCTACCCATGTGAAAACCGTAAAAAAACGTCGACACCAAGTAGGAATCAAACTAATACGCCGTCTGTTTGTGGAATGTTTATAGTACGAGTATATAGGTCGCCGTTTGGAAATCAAGGGTAGGCAGCGGTTTCACCTCCTAAAAACAAAGGCGGCAAATAAAAAAAATTATTTTGAAAAATTGTTCTAAAAAACGAAATTACAATACTTTCCCAGATAAAGAGTGTCTTACGTTATGTTGTTCATCCCGAACACTACGTAACGTACTGGAACGCGTTACCGTCATTAGATTCATGTTAACTTTTCCGAGACTTAAAAATGCAATAGGTGCAATCACGGATAACGATTATAATAACCGACGCGTCGATTTTTGAAACGAACGATACCTATTTGTCATTTGATTTCGTATTTATATTCTTATTAATTCGTTCAGTTTTCCTAAGTTTTAGTTTGAGCTTTATACGATTCAATGGTTAATTATTTCTCCTAGTTAGTGATCAACTGTTATATTATAATTGTATTTATTTACGAACGGTGATCATAAGCGCGATTAGAGTTCTAGGAGAGGCGTAGCTAGAAATTTCGCGTAGAGCGGAAAAAATCCCCGTTTATTCACCATTTTCATTTGGGTCAGTTTCTGTAGAAGTAGGATCAGGCTCAAAAGAATTAATAATGTGGATATTGTCGGTGCTTTGGTCGTACAGTTAGTTTCTCGTATTCACCTTTATAAATCTTAATCTATGCAAAAAAAAAAAAAAAAGTTAAATTTCCGATTTTATAGTAATATCAGATGTATATGGAATTACTCTGTACTCAATTTTCAACTTTTTAAACGTAAAAACGCACCGTAGCGAACTGACAATGAAGAAGAAAACATTATTTAAGTATAGGCGCATGCAAATATGCCGTTAAATAATTTAACGGCTCATCCGGATAGACTTCTTGGAATTTTTTTTTATACGAAATATTAAAAATACATTTTTTCCGTTTAACACTGATGTTCAAACAATTTGAAACGCGTACTCATCGCTAACTACAGACACTAGGCACCAATGACGAAAATACGAAAAGCGAATACAGTAACAGCAAACGGTATATTTGATATCAATATTATCATATGTGTATACAATTATTGACATTAAGCAAAGTTCGTTTTGTGATAAGTTCGATGAACGAAATTATTTATTTTTTATCTAGATAAATGTTCTTGATAATTTTTCTTTACCCAACCGATTAAATTGTTATGTATCTTTCGCCTTCATCCGGATAAATATTCTAGCAGTTTTATAACGTATCCAGATATATCCTGGACCTACATAGATATTTTTAAATTTATTTATACGACACATTACGCAACGTAGACATTTTTCGCCGTTTTGTGAACGACTACAGTTATTGTTGGTTCGCAGAGGTTATTTAGACAGAGGTTATTAATGTAGACACTTGACCAAGTACAAAAATTATAATTCGTTTGAATTAAAGTCAACGGAAAGGAAATTTTCAATATTTCGACACGCGACTAAAGTCATTTCGCGTAAAAAAAATAACTTCCCGGTCGTTAATTAAAATCGAATCCGTTAATATTATAATATGTAATGCAATTTCGCATTCACGATTCAATCAACATCGGCGAATGTTAAATTGTTTTTTATTTCGTTTGAAATTATGATAATTATTACAATGTTCACGGCTGTTTGTTTTTCCGTTAATGAAAACTCGCGTTTTTAATCATTTTCGTAACATAATATTCGTATAAAAATATCACAATGTTTGATATTTTTTTTTTTTTTTGTAATCCTCGTGGATGTGATTGTTGTAATTTATTTTTTTTTTCGAATTCCCTCGGCTATATTTTTTACATCTTCAAAGGAAGAAAAAAAAGAATAAGTCATCCGACAACAGTTAGATCAGGGCGAATCGTATTTTTGCTTCCGCGAAATATTTAAATTGGACGGCGGCGGACTGTAAACTATTTAAGACCGTAATATTTTTACGTCTGCAGATGCGTGTGTATAATAATATTATAATATCGCAGTATATCAATCCGGTGGCGGCTTTTCCGGGGCGCAGAGGGGGGAGGGGGTTTGCTTTTGAACAAAATAAAATCCTCGTACCGTAAATCATAATCCCGAGACTAAACTTTGACACGACAACGGGGCGAAAGAAAACAATTTAATCGAATTCTTCGCCTCGCTTATTATAACATTCCTTGGCGGCTTTTTTTCCCCGTTTTCTCTCTCTCTCTCACTCTCTTTTTCTTCAACATCGCGTTTGACGAAAACTGACGTCTTAAGACCGGGCGCCAGATTGGCCGTGTAATGAACGTGTCACTTTGTGTATATACACGTCTACCTTGTCGTCTCTCGTCGGAAAAAAAAGTTTCTAATTTAAAATCGAAAAAAAAAAAAAAAACCTTATAAAATCGTTTTTCATCTCACGGATGTAATAATTTATTTTATTATTATTATTATTTTTTTACTTATCCGCCGAATACGTTCGACCTTATTACCGATACGCGTCTTCGCGGAACGAATAAGCTGCAGGGATTACTACTGCTACGCGCGCAGTAGTGCGCTTTGTGTTCTTTTCGTTGCGCCGCGGCATTTTTCTTGGCCGCGATTTTTCTTCTTTTTATTTTTCTTTTTTTTTCACTCGTACCCGTTTTAAATTAACGGTAGGTCTGAAGGATTTCGACGAGGGCGCGCGGCGTGTCGTTCCATTAACGTCTATTTAGAGGAAACGTCGGGAAATAATCACGGAAAAAAAAAAAAATAAATACACCTACCCGTAATAATAAAAAATAAACCAACCGCCGCCCTCCACTCCCCTCCACCCCTCCGAACGGCTAAATTCGAAAGGAACCTCCTCGCGCGCCGTACCGCGGCTATAATATACATTCTATATAGGTATTGTAGTGTGGTGTATAGTACGATAAACATTTCTTCGTCATTAAGGAGATTGATTTCGTTTTACAATGAACAGCCGCTGAGGTATTATTTTTTTTTTTATTTTTTTCTTCGCGCAAGAGCATACCTACCGAGCCGCTACCTCCTGCCGCCGGATAAAGAAAATACGCGGTCATTGTGGAAACGAATCCGAGTAAAAAAATTGACAGCGTTCGCCCCGCACAATATAATGGCTTATACATTTATTATTTTGCTCCGGCGGATTATTATTGCAACGGCGCGGATCAGCGTACGATCGTTATTACTGTAATTTCGCTCGGTAATCTCTGGCTACACGCCGAAACCACTGCGGGAGATTACCGAATTCGTTTTTTAAACGCATTTTACATAATACCGCAACTACGCGGTACACCTATACGTACAATTGTTCTTTATATCCCTATAGATAGTTAGATACAATACGAGCCAGTGGCTGCGCCAAGGAGGTATATTTTAATCACGCGATTCGCACAAAACCGGGCGGGCGTGCCGTGAGTGCCTGGATGTTCAGAAATATAACAAAAATGATTGTGTTTTTATAAATAAAAAGTCATTAAACGAAATTTAGACTGCGGAAATTTGATAAATTTGACAAATTTCATTGAAATTTAACAATTTTCAATACATTATATGCGGTGGTGTGGTTGTACTTTTGGATTGGGTCGGGAAGCGGGTGGGTGGAAAATTAAATTTAAATACTCATTTTAGTAACGAAAAACGTAGCAAAGCCAAATTAGTATTATAAACGCGAAAGTTTGTTTAAGTGAATAGATGTGTGATTCGTATCGCTTTTCACCCGAATTACTGAACGGATCGACCTGAAACGTTGCGTGGGTGTAGTTCTAGGACTCCAGGAATAATATACAGGCCACTTTCGCCGTCCCTCGTGTTCTAGCCACACAAAGTAGACGACTCGGGGTTGTTGGAATTTTTAATACGGAAATTTAATGATTTATGATCTTTATGGTATCTTGGTGATACACGGATGAAATAAAACAAACAAAACGAAAAAATAAATGTTATTCTTTTTGGCCCGGTCAGCGTCGGGCGGTGCAGCTTGTGTACAACAATCGACAAAACTATAACCAAGGACCTGAATATTAAAAATAAAACCATAAGCCGTCAAACTAAACATAATGTATAGAAACGAACATATTTTATGAATTTACTTACACACGTACCTGTACGCAATTATAAATTTACCGGAGAGCGTAATTAATATTTTTTTGCCAAGAGCATATGGGTAGAAGGTTTAGGATTTTCAGTTTTAGGGGAATTTATTTTGAAGCGAACGAGAAAAACGGAATTCGGGGAAATCGGAGTTATGACACGAACTATGACGTATTGGGGCTATTGAAATTGAACTTGAATGCAATAAATCGCAATAAACGATTATTGATTCAATGAATAAGTTCGATTTGTTTTATCGTATTATTAATCCAGATTTCAGGACAAACAGAAATAAAATTGTCTAACGGTATTACGTCGTAACTTGTTTTGTTTTGTTTTTTTTTTTGTATTTATTTGTTTTTCGAAAACGCATTGTAAACCAATACAGTTTATTGCGCTATTATGAGCCGATTCGCAAAAATGCACCCGAGCAATGTTCGGTCTCCCGCTCAAGTATCTTTATCAGTGGCGCGTTATTAAATATATTTACTTGCGGAGGGCGGTGCAAATGAAAAAACAAAAAAAAGTCGAACCCGTTCGTCGGGCGTTTATTGGAAAAATATCCGGGACTTTGAAATTGCGGGCACCTCTCGCACTACCCAGTGGACACGGCCCGGGGTGTATAGTTCGATATTCGAATATCGTATACGCCGAGACGGCGGCAGATACGGTTATTTATTAGGACTACCCGGGCCGAGAAAAAAATGGGAGGGGGGGGGAAAGCGAAATTGACGATCCGACGAAACACCGTCGTCGCCCCCGCGGACGTGCGCGTGTATGAAAATGCAAATTCCACGGCAACAGCGGCGTCGCATCGGAACGCGAATAATAACGGTAATAACAATACGGCAGACGTCAAATCCCGGAGACGGCGGCGGCTCTTGTTCGTTCGGTCTGTTTGCGTGCATTTATTTTTTATTGCGTAAAGGCCGTAGCCGGCTCGGGCCTTTGTGCGTGACGGCAACAAGACGGTTATTTTACCAGGCACGCGCGCTCGTCGGCGCATCCCGTCGGTGACAGGCGGCCCCGCCGGTGTCGCGGGTCGCGCGGTCTGCGCGCCGTTATTGACGGTCCGCGGAACCGTACGGGCGCCGATATTGCCGTGTTATTATTCGTGAGCGCCGCGTGCGGCACCGTGTCCGCGACGCATGATAATTTAAAAGCCGTCTCGCGTTTGGACGTGCGCGCGGCGTGCGCGTGACGCAGAAAATCGAAATTCGGTTCCCCGCCCGACCGCGCCCGACCGAATGCTCGGCGGAGGAACGCCGCGTTTCTGTAATAAAACGTCCCGTTTGACGTTGTCGTAATACACTCGCCCCGCCGGAGCGCAATTCAATCGTAATCATAATACGTGTTCCGTGCAGGTGTGCCCCGGGAAACGTCAGACGTACGCCGCGCGGGCGAAAAAACTGTTCGCCGCGCCCGTTGGAAACATCGCAGGAGCCCCGACGTTTACGGGACGCGTTGTTAACCCGCCGGGCGAACGTAACGGCCGCGGAATCGGCGAACGATGGCCGGCCGGGCCGGAAAACCGCGATGGATTTTCCGCGGGCGTCGTCGCGGTTAACGCGGACGCGGACGTCCGGACGATTGAAATTTCGGGCCACCGAACGGAGACGATTGCACTGTAATGCGCCCGTGAACGTGCACGTATCGCACGCCGCGGACAACATTTCGCGAGATGGACACCCGAACTTTACGAAAATTATACGCTAATGTTAATAATTTTTTTTCCCCCTCTAAACGAAATCGCGTTATTCCGATTGCCATTTCTCCGGTCTTTACTCGGTCGGTATTGACGAACTCGGATGTGGCCGGTTGAATATTTCCTGAACCGTACCAACCGTTTATAATGCCACGTCCAGTTGAAACCGGCGTGTGCAGAAGGACAAAATTAACGACGGTCATCGACCGATAGTAATATTTGTGCGGCAGGTAAAACTTACACGACAGATAAAAATAGTTTGTCGTTTCGGACATCTAAACGACGGAACGAATTCCGTCGCGTAAAGTCTAGGTATCCATTTCGCGTAACGTTATCCGTATTGCGAAATCACGCGAATTAGAGAAACCTCGGTTTTATCTCGTGAAATGAACCTAAACGTTGTCCATTTCGCGATGTGGGACAATAACGCGATATGGAAGCGACATTTGTGTACGTCCGGACGTTTTTAGCGGCGCCTTCTGGATCGAAAGCACTCGGGAATTAAGTATTTTTTTTTTCAATACGCGGATTGACGTGATAATATTTCGTTGTTGCGGGAGGAGGTTGTTTTTTTCTCATTTCCCCCCCTAACCCCCCCCCCCGGAACTCTGTTGCTCCGAGTGTGGTGAAGAATGTGTTGACGAATTACTGCTCTTACTATTGTTCGTCGGCGGCCCAATACATTCGATGTTATTTCGACTTTCGCGGGACCGCGGCGCACTCTATTGCCGGCCAACTGTAGACACGTCACCGGGGGGGGGGCATTACCTCGTGTAAATTCAACAGAGGGCGGGGGTGATTTTCCTTCCTCGTCACTCTTCCAGTTTACGCCTACGTAAAGGCGGATATGAAACACGTCGGTGACCGATTCGCAGTGGCGCATTCGGGAGATATCAATCTTTAGGAAAATGATTATTATTATTTTTTTTTTTTCGTTCCGGACACTCGGACACACGACTCGATCGGTATTTTCGCGGTCGTGTCGAGTGATACCCGAACCGCCCCTATACACGTATATTATTATTGTGCGTGCGCGGACGCCGAACACCGTAACACGGTGACGTCGAAACACTCGAAAAGTAAAGATCTATTATGTAGCGGACGTGTGCGACACCGTATAATATTATGTTATTTGTGTTTTAATAAAGTGGACGGCGTTTTCCGACACCATCATCGTCGTAGTCGTCGCCGTTGTCACGAACCGGCGATAATGACAATAATAATAATAAATTTCGCGTTATTATCGGCAGGTCGGGCGCGCGGTTAGGTTTTTTTTTTTTTTTTTATTATTATTCCCTATAAACAATTCGAACGGTGTCAATCGACGGCCGTCACCGCGCCAAAAACCCTTTCGGTGGGTTCATTGTGTTTGACGAACCATTGTCAGATTATATATTGTTATCGCCCGTCGCCGATCGTGTGAAAAACACTCGAGTTACAATTTTGGTTTTTTTTTTTTTTTTTTTTTTTATCGTCGTTTCCTCTCTTATATTATTATTATTCTCTCCGCGGCGGCGGCGGCGGACATAAAATCGTCGCGTTACGCCGGTGTATTAATTCCGCGGCGGAATCATCTCGCCGATAAATAACAATTCCGGGGCAATAATTGTCAAAAAAAAAAAAAAAAACTAAAAAAACTAAAAAAACTCTCTCCCCTCCCGAAAGAGTTGCGACCGCGAAGACCGCGACACGGCTACGTGGCCGCTACTGAAATGTACGTATTATATTATTATATCGGTTGACCGTCATCGTCGTCGACGTCCCCGACCCCTTTCGGACGTTTGCACAATAATAGGCCCGTATACGAACGGTCGCGCGGTGGTTACAGCGGGGGGTGCGATTCTCACGCGAGCCCCGGCCGCCTCCCCGCGGTGGCCGTCGTTCGCGCCCCGCGCTTGTTTACGAGCGCCGTCGGCCGGACGCTCCGTTCGTAGCGCGTCGCTACCCAGGTCGGGCGGAAGGATTTCGGGGCGGCCGAGTTAAATTCGCGATTTCGAATTCGGAAATATTTTGCACGATGGTCGGCGGGCCACTATTGTAGGCGAGACGTCGGGAATATGGGATATAGAGTGGTGTAGCCAAGGAAAGTTTTTGGTGTTTTACCCCTCCCCTTCCTTACCTCCTCCTCTTTATGCCTTTTCTCACGTGTTTTAACAAAAAAAATATGTAAAAGAGCAATAAAGAAAGATGGGTTAGAAAGTCCTTCCCTCTAATGATTCTAACTTATTAAAAATAATTTTGTAACTACAAAAATTATTATTACAACGTAATTTCAGATTTTGAATGAAGTGAAAAAACTTATAATTTTACAAAAAAGTTTATTTTTTATTTTATCTGTGCAAAATTTTTTTTACTAGATGACTTGTTTGAATTTCTACGTGTAGCACTTTTTCTGAAAGGAAATCGGCGTGGGAAGGTACACTAAAGAGGCCATTTCTCGATTTTTGATTAGTTTTCTCATAAAATTTAAAAAACCGGAAAAAAAAATGGGAAAATAAACGAAATATGTTATTAAAATATTTTTCTTTTTTCCCTATGCACAACTTTTCTACCAGCAATTTGCTCCAACTCTTAATGATACCAATTTTTTTTAAAAGGACATTGCATTAGCGAGGTACTTTCAATTGGTCAATTTTCGATTTTCTCAGGACTTTTCCCAGTAAATATGAAAAACCTTGATAAAACATGGGAAAACCGGAAAAAACGTAGGAAAACTGAGAAAATCGGTACACCATTAAACAAATACTATTAAAGAAAGTATTTATAGCCTATTTAATTATTTTACTATAAAATGACATAGGTGTATATTGTTGACAAAGCATCACTATCAACTGAACCGCGCTCAGAATCTTTTTTTCGTAAATAATGGTTTATTGTTGCTTACAGGTATACATTAAATTATCCATAACAGTGGCCGTACCCGTCCCCATTATCCTAGGACGTCATTCTATATATGGTTGGTATATTAAACTGTTCTTTTTTCAAATAAATTTGTATTATTAAAAAAAAAATTTTAAAAAAAATTTACTTTGTGTTAATCATTTGTCAGTGTTGGAAAATTGTATTTAATAGGGTTTAAACCGTTTTTAAAACTCCTCTATCATTTTTGATTTTTTTAAGTGCTTTTTTAACGATGCATGCGCTTTTCTTGCGGATTTTAAGTGCGTAAACGTCTTAACCGTTCTAATAAGCGATCGCAATAAAAAGAGTTTCCTCGTTAAAAATTGTTAATATTTTTTTTTTTTTGACGTTTATAAACGAGATCAATATTTTATTATAATAACTTGGTACACGGCTGTCAGAAATAGCCGTATAGGTGACAATAACACTATTGCCATTCGAACCGCTGTACATATTCAATGGGGACGGTTTGTGTATAGAACACATGTTTTTCTTTTCGCCGTATACGTTAAGACGCGGTGACAATATATTTTATTTTAATCTTTTTGAGTATTATATTCTCGAACCGAAATTTTATCGTCATCCGTGTCGTAAATGCGCGTTCGGGATTTGTCAGCGGTGTATTTACAAGATAATGAAGCAGTTTTTAAGAGACCGTATACGTATATTTTACAAAGAGTCGGAAAATATTTTTTATTACACAATGTATATAATAATATAATAAATCGCGTCGCCTTTGTACTCGCACTATACAGAAATAAGTACTGACTATATACGTAAACGTATATAATGTGTTGTAAAAGTCGCTGTGTATAATATAAAGTCACATAATTTTTTTTTTTTTTTTTTTTTTTTTTTTT
>CABPRJ010000962.1:1281736-1293117 GCA_902439185.1 Cinara cedri | reverse complement strand
TTTTACACAAACCTGTGCGACTTTTGGTAACGCAAATAAAATTATAGTTTATGGTTGTATTAAGTGTTATTGCAATACTATTTTTATTATTGTTATTATTATTATTATTATTATTATTATTATTAATCAAAGAAATGCATATCGACTGAATATCGAATGATTTCTAGAGTTTTTTGAATCTATTAATTATAACTATTTGGAACGTTGAAGTTGTTTTAGTTTTTATGCGAATGATATTTTTTTTTAACAACGTAAATTGCTCGATAATTTGTTTCAAGTTTCATTATGCATTGTTCTGGTGGCACCATAAAAATATCGAAAGTAATTAGTCAAAATTTGTTTTTGAACGTTTTAAGTTCACATCTTAATGGATAACGTAAAAATCATGGCATGTTGCGTATAATTTTTAGATTTATGTTGACACAAGTATTTTTTAGCTGCTTCATAAAAGTGCACAAAGTGCATTTGAGATAAAAAATAAGACAATTGTAATTTATTTTATAGTAATAAATCAATACAATTTTAGAACCTGAGCAGAGTGAGGGGCGTATTGATTTTACCATGATGTTTATTTATTTTTTATCTGTGAACAACTTTTTTACCAGAAATTTCGCTCCGATTTTCAAGTGTAGCACATTTTCTAAAACGAAATTGGTGTGAAGAGGTATTTTAGGGAGATCATTTTTCTTTAGAAAAGTCAATTTACTCAAGAGTTTTCTTATCAAATGCGAAAAATCGAAAACAAAACGTTTGAAAAACGGGAAAATGTACGAAATATATTTGTGTAATATTACGATTATTTTTTCTGAAGACAACTTATCTACTAGCAATTTTAGTTTAACTTATAATGATAGCAAATTTTTTAGCAAAAAAATTCAAGAAAATTTCACTGGGGAGGTACTTTAGAGAGGTCGTTGTTTGATTTTCTCAACAAATATGAAAAATCGAAAAACACCGAAAAAACGTAGGTAAAACGGGATCCATTTTAATTTTGGAATCGGAATAATTAAAATTTCACCACAATATGATATATGTATTGTTGACAGAGCAGCAATATCAAATGAACTCCTCTTAGAATTGTATTTTCATAAGCAATGGTTTATCGTTGCTTACAAGAACACATTAAATTACCTATAACAGTAGCTGCATCCGTCTCCATTATTCTAGGACGCCATTTTTAATATTTATGTTATTAAGACGTATTTGATCGAATTTTGTTTTGAATCATTTTTTAGTAAGGAGTGATTTATTGGTATTGGTTTGGAAAACGAAAGACGATTTAAAAACTAATCAAAACAATGATGAAATTGGTTTTTTTTTTTTTAATAATTTATTTAGGTTAAATAATTACATATTCAAACAAACAAATAGGCGAGTTATTTTTAAAAGTATACCTACATAACGTATTAAACAAAGTTTATTACTTATATTAATTCTCCTCAAATTAAAATTTATTGAAATTATTTATTTTTATTTTTAATCAAAGATAAAATATAATAAGTTAAAAAAAAAAAAGTAAATTTCAAAAAGTAATATAAACTTTGCAAATTGCAGGTATTATAATTATTGCGGTACTAATTATTTGCTCTTTTAAAATGCATTATTAGAATTTAGAGGTAAAAAATATCCTGTGTTTATGTTAAAAATGTCAGAGGATAACCGTTTATAAAATCAAAAGTTCATATCCAATACCCCCCCCCTCTCAATATAATAGAAAGAAATATTACAAATTTATATTAGTTATGGATAAATTTATATTTATAAAATTGCTCTTTTCCACAAGCCTTAAAAATAAAATTCTATAGGCATAAATAGAAAAAATATTTGAAACTATTTTGAATATAAAACGAGTCAAATTTTCTTTGAAAGATTTTATTTTGAAAATGAAATTAATTAATCTATCTCATAGTAAGTCGACCAAAAAAAAAAAAATAATAATAAAACATATTTTATAATTTAATTTGATTAACTCGTTTTATCTATTCCAACGAGAAACTCATTTTTTTATTGCGGCATTAATGTTTGAAAAGTAATTTATTCATAATTTCTATGTTTAACTTTATTATGTCGTTTGAAAAAAAGAATAATAATATGCAAATACAGAAGATTTCACTAAAGGATAAATCGTATTTAGCTTTAGAAGAGAAAAAAAAGACACATCTTCGGTTAAACAAGTATAACGAGTAAAAAATAACTTTTATATTTTATAATCGTTAAAAGAGAAAATAAAATAATCTAAGTGTTGTTTTTTTACTTTTTCTTATTAATATTTTAATTGAAAAATTTAAAACAAACTGTTTAACAAATTACTAAACTAACGACGACACCAGAAAATACCAAATTACGTTTCATAATAAAAAAATAAACGCGCAAAGATTATTATTTTCCTTTGAATGCGGTTATTATTTGCTAATACGTGTAGATCAAATACAGACGTTAGGCGCACAGCATTCATAATTCGTTCAAAGACTTCGTCGGTTTTATTAGACATCGGACACGATATCATCGTGAAAATACGATTCACCTTTACAAATAAAATCGCATAAACCAAGACGATAGGCAATACATCCCAAATAAATATTTTTAATCGCATTATTTTTTTTAGGCAAGTTAAATTACAAAAAAAATTGAACATAATTACGTCACCATAAACAATGGTTCCGGGGACTTGATTGGAAAGGGACGGGGCCCTATAATGTCTTTAATAGTCGACAGTCAATAGTATATGGCTTTTCTGCAATTCTGCAGGTTTTAACAGTGTACTAAAAAAAAAAAATAATTATTTGTCTAGTCTTTCAAATATTGTTATTGAATATTATCGTTTTATTTTCACACAGTAACTAGGAACCGGATTTATATGCCCTTAAAATTCATAAAAAGCGCTAAATATATATATATATATTAAAAAAAAAAAAGCGAAAACGGTAGACGTTTAAATCTCCCTCTCCCCTCTGATAGTACTAACTTATTAAAAATAATTTTCTAACTCTACAAATTGATTAATTGTTTAAATTAAAATTACATTTTAGATTAATGAGTAATATTTTTCAAATGAAGTTGGACAACTTTACGTTAATCATATTTAGTGTTGGAAAATTGCATTTTACAGGTTTAGTATCTTCAGATGGGAACCTTTAAACCCCTTCACCACTTTTGTTTTGTTTAAATATTTTTAAATGATATTTCAGGACATTTTTGATGACATTAAGCGCTTTTTTTTACGGATTTAAGTGCATATAAATCCGTTCCCTAAATTAATAACAACACTATTGGTTAGATATTGTTAGTCCATAATATTAACGACGAACGTCATCAATTTAAACTACGATATTATTCTATGAGGGTGTTTTTATTAGTTTTGTTTAGTTATCGATAATAATTGGTATGAGCCATTCACGAGGTTTTAACACATCAGTATTGGACCCTTGCAGAAAAAAAAAAAACTATAAAATATTACACATTATTTAATACATTATTATCTTTCGTAGCTATCGTTAATTTCTATTCACTACACAATTTCGTCAAACATTATGACATCGTTTAGTTTTCGAAAACATCCCACCGCATTACTATCGTTGCACGATCGAATAGCAGTGAGGACCGGTGGTGTCGTATCAGAAATCCCTCTGACCGCCCTATTATATCGGTTTGCAGGGAGAGGGTGTATTTTTTGTCAAAACCTTTCGATCGCTTTTACCGCATTATTATTATTATTATTATTATCATTACGGACGTCGTTGTGTATTTGTATGATGTGCTTTGTGGAAAGGCGGTGGCGACAAGTCGCGTGTCCGGAAAGTGAAACAACACGAAGACGATGACGACATACAAATACGTATTTACATTATATACACATATGTGGGCGTGTGTGTGTGCATGTGTGCGTATAAACATTATTCGAATTGTCAAACAAAGTCATCCGATCTTTCGGTTTGGGGACCCTTTAGGTCTTGAACCCCCGTATACTGTATATTCTGCACACGTGTAAACTTCGAAAACAAATTTTAGTTCCCACCAACATGACGTGTTTTATAACCGAGTCTTTATGCGTTATACCAAATCATAGGTAATATATTATTATATTTTTTATAATTAGGGCTCGAGACTTTACACGTTTAAAATCCACAGAAAACAGCTTAAAAATGTCAAATGAGGTTTGGCAAAAAATGTAAAAAAAACGCAAATAAAGAGGGCCTAGAGGGGTTTAAAATTTCCACCCTAACCATTAAATGCAATCATCTAACACATACAATTTTCTTTTTTATACAACTTATAATTTTATTGAAAAACTTGTATTAATAATTTGTATAATTATTCAAAAATTGTATTTTAAATGTTAGAGCCATTAGAAGGGGAAGCTTTTATAAATACATTACGAATTTTTGTTTTTTATTTTAAGTACATTTTCAAGCCTTTTTGGTTTGTTTTTGTTAATTTCAAGTTCATAAGGTCCCAAGCCTTAATTATAATACAACATGGATATAAAATTCGTTCTTATATTTGTATAGGAATATTTCGTGTCGCAACTCGCAATAGTTTTATCGCCATAACTTTTCGGTTATGTAGAATAATAATTATTGTTTACACCATACGAAGGCATTTACTCTATACCTACGTCCGCGAAGTATTAATCTATCTATATCGAAACCAACTTCACGCTTTTTAGTTTTTAATTGTCTTAATTCGTTTTTCGCATAGTGTTGCATATATAATTTAATTATTGTCTGTGAATTTTTGCAACACTCCAATCCAATCGTTTCAAAAAAAAAAAATTTCATTTAGCTACCAACAATTCCGTAGTCCAGGAGATGATTTAAAAAGTTAATAATATGTTCATTTGAATGTAATGAAATGGTATATTCGAATTCGGGTCTAAAAATGCAAATTTGTATTAAATAAATCAATTTTTCCCTTGAAATCCGATTGAAATAATAATACATACGCTTCAAAATTAAATTACTAAATAACTAGTTATGGTTTTAAGCTAATGGAGGGGGCTACAATTTTGTCCCAGCGGAATAGACCAAGGCTAATCTAGTTATAGCGTTTTATCTCCGTGGACATAGTGTATTATCGTTGTACAACATGATATATTGAATATAGGAATGCAATAGTGCTGCCCACAGCCAACGTCTATCTAATATCGCGAGGGTCGTCTCGTATAGTAAATTGTAATGCACGACAGTTTTATCTGTATCCAACGATGTCCATCAACCAAAGTGACTCCGGGTGGCTACGAGACGGCTGTCATTGTAAGTGTTGTTTTACTCATATAATACATATTATTATATCAGATATCGAACAATTGAAGTTACTGATGTCCTGTTATCCATCTGCTTCTAGCTTTACCGTAGTAAACACATTTCCACGACCTATAGTCACCCGCCCTTGGATGTTTTATATCTACAACTGGTCTGTTACAATTGTTTATTTTATTGTTCGTCCGGCTTCAGGCTTGGGACCTAGCGGTTAGAGTACATTGCAAACTATTAAGAGTACTCTGTTAGGTACCGTGTGCACTTTTAGAATTAGTGTAGACTTTTAGACTTGACGTAACTATAACTAGAGTAACTCTATGAGACAAATACGTCGTGTGCAGGTACTTTTATAATTTTGAATTAATATTTATATAACATGTAGTTTAAGATTTT
Organism: Cinara cedri; assembly: GCA_902439185.1. Classification (NCBI taxonomy): domain Eukaryota; kingdom Metazoa; phylum Arthropoda; class Insecta; order Hemiptera; family Aphididae; genus Cinara; species Cinara cedri. The sequence goes on along the minus strand of CABPRJ010000962.1, from coordinate 1,287,466 downwards.
TGATTGTGCTCAAGAAAATTTGATTTATTCATCATATCAAATGTCTTGTAATTCGCAATATTTTTAATGTTTGTCTAAATTAAAGAAATCGATATTAACTACTAATAATCCCCTTCCGAAAAAAAAATATGTTCACTTGTTGACAGCTAATTGATATTAGTCGGTAGTTATTTTATAGTTATTATTGATTTTATTTCCACCTAAACGTTATATTATGGCATTGTGATTTTGATTATGTTTCGGGAAATGTCTGTGACTAAAAAAAAAATAATGCCTTATTGTATCGATACAATAAGGCAATCGCTTAAAAATCATGTTTGGTTTCCTATTACAGAGAGTATTTTATTATTGGTTTCCCTGCAGTACACTGCGCGTACGTGCTGTATTATATTATAGCGCGCAATAGAAATGGCATTTGAAAGCTGCCGATACAAACAGTCCGACGACAATAACACAATATTGGCGTGGAAACGAGCAAAAAACAGCAATTACACGAACGCGTGGGGTCGGCGGGGGTTACGGTGCTTCGTAAAGGCCGTTTTGCAGAAACCTTTCAATTACCATAAGGGCGAAAACGTTGTATATAGCGGTAAAATATATCATATGTATAGTTGCGGCGTCTCTGGTCGGTAGGAAAACCTTTTGTGAAAACGGTTGTCCGGAAGGGTCTGCCCCGTCCGAGCGCGCGCGCGCTCGCTCGCTCGTGTGTGTGTGTGTGTGTGTGTGTGTATGTGTGCTTGCGCCTTGCGCACTTTCGGGTTCTGGACATCAAAAGGAACAACGGTCCATGTACCGGACTTCCTGTCCGAGAGACGGACACAATATCGTCAATTAATAATTATTGCGAACGGGCAGTATAATATTATATGCGTACGCGAGTATACGGTATAACATAGTACGGCCGGGAGAGAATAAGGCCGCTGTATTCCGCAATTATTGTTATTATAATGCTGTTTGTTGTCGCAGGAAGCCCCGCGAGTCTGTGTTTTGTGGAATTTTTTACGCGACATTATTGCCGGCACCGCACATTCCGGCCACCCTATATACGCACAGAGAGACTTTAATTACGGCCGGTCGCTAACGTCCCGTGAAACGTTCCCGTTTCGCGCGCGCGTGCCGACATTTAATGGTCACCGGAAGTGTTCGGCCCTTCCGGCAGCGGTCGTATATTATATTATATGTATGTATATACCTAATAATGTACCGCCGTCGCCGCACAAATAATCGTAACAGTATACGTTTTACCATATTATTATACATTAATGGAAAACCAATCAATGCGGGAAATCGGTCGTGTACTAATGTTAGGTACCAATACGTGCGATAGGTTTTCTATTAAAACTAAATTATTGTACACGATTTTAACGTACTACCGTAAAAGATTCATGCGTAATTTATCGTATTCGTTTCGTGTCGGCGGGACTAGGACGAGCTAATGGTATTATCAAGAGGACGATATTACACGTGCATTTAACCGAAACGTATGCACGGAGCACCGTAGCATTGTATTATGCAATATGGTAGAGGTACAAGGTGCACGGTCAGGTTAGATACAAAAAAAAGACGAAAACACGCTGGAGGTGACGAAAAAGTTTAAGATTTGTTACGATGAAAAAAAGAACTTTTCTAAACAGTATAAGAACAAGGCGATGGCACGTGAGAGTGCATACACTGAAAAACAACGATGTACTTCATAACATCATACTAGAAGGTATTGATGGAAGGGAAACGTGGAAGAGAAAAGGCCAAAAACAAATTACACAAGTCAAATAATAAAAGATACAAGAGTCGACTCGTCAAGATAACTTAGTTATAAAACAAACGCAAGGGAATCGCGGTTAGATAATAGTGTTGTAAACTAAACAACGGCTCGTAACTAGAAAAAAACAACACATCCATTTGTTGTCTCTCGTCTTACAAACGCACGACATAATCAATTTTCATTCAGTAGATCTCGAGCTCTTAGTTTCAATATTAAAATAAATCGGTATATTTTTAAACTTAAAAGTGAGAACATTATCCGTAGGTTTTTGTACATACGTTGGTTTTTCTGATATTTTACATATTTTTTTAGCGGATGTACATATTGTGAAATTTACTATTTCGTATTAGAAATTACGATAACTTAAAAATTTAAATAAAGAAAACCCAATGACGTACCAACACAAAACTTAAGTGGTACAGTAATAGTAAGATGATTCACGTCTAGTATTAAAATAAACAGACAAGAATTGGTTTTGTTATCACGGAAGACGGATACAACAAATACTTGTAAACAAAATCAAAAATTAACGTCATACATTCTTCGGGCTTTTTCTTAATATATTTGATGATCAGATTATTGAAATCGTACGATTTTCAATGTTCCTCGAATAATTTTAAATATGGTCGAATGATCACGATACGTGTCGATGGAAACCGTATACACACACTAACAGAGTATGGTATATAGTACTGGACGTGGAGAATTATTCGTTGGATAGACAACTTGGCGAAATACTGATTGTCAAAAATACAATCAGCATCAATTTGATGGTTGAACTTTAGGAGGCCACGTTTCACAATTTAATTAAAACACAGTTAAAAATGTCGTATCTCGCTTAAAAATTTAAGTACCCGTCGAAAAATATCGAACTATAAACACATATTATGATGTTCTTCCGTTTATAAGTTCGATAATGCAGAACAATACTAAAAGTAACGCAAGTTTGCTGTACCTACCGCGCGTTGTGGAGTGTGCGCTAAACGCGTTACGGCAAAAGTCGCCGATCAATACTCACGTTAACGCAACAAATAAAATGGTTTATATTTGAACGGGTAAACGATTTCCGACTCGAAAATCACTACAGATGCATAACATGCGAGTTCTGTATGAATTACGCGCGGATGCGGGTAAAAATCGCGAGGTTTACCGCTGCCGCTTTACTCGCTCTTGTAAACCCCGGCGCTCTTGTAAACGGTTCGCTAACGGTCTTGTCCGACAAGGGTTGCGGTGTATTATTCGAACCGCACGGAGGGGTGGGGGGCGGGTGCAAACGACGATTACGGCGATCATTGCGGCACAAGAGTGTATAATATTACGTTACATATAACACATTGTTATTATTATTATTATCATTACGAATCGCGGTGGTTTTGCAGTGGCCAACAAGCATCGCAATTAATAGCCGCGGACCTGGCTGACCACTCCGCCGACACCAGCAGCATCAAGGGGCGAAGGATAAGCGATGTCTCGAGGGAACGGAGGTGTGTGGGGGGGGAGGAGGATTTCAATAGCGGTTCATTAGAGAGATACGAACCATAATAATAAACCGACTAGGCGCGCGCGCGCGCGCGCCGCCGAAGACCGAAAATCCACCGCATTGTCCGTTAATAGAGGGCCAATTAAAATCCGCACCGTAGATTTGTATGCCTACTTTATGCACGTGCGTCCGTACGATATAATAGCATAGGAGTTTCTCAACATCAGTCAACGCGATATTATGTTGCGCAAATCCGCAAACGGACCCTCGTCCGTTCCGACGGAGCGCGGCGCGTTTAAGAGGGCGCGTTACCGCCCGCAATTCGACTGTGAAAACTGTTTCACGCGGTCGAAAACTACTCGGGCGACTGCGTGCGAACAGAATTAAGAAATCGAATTTTCGTTATAAATAATAAAAACAAAAAAACCAAGGTACCTATTATTGTTATAAAATATGACGGGTTTTTTATTTCTCAAATTCAAATAAATATTTTCGCATATTAATAATATCGAACCACCTTCGGCGAACTATAAGTGTTCTGTCGTGACATTTGTTCACGATTATCATACTAAAAATATCTAAACACCGAATTTCGGGGGGGGGGGGGGGGAGAGAAGATTTCAAAGGAAATGAAGCCTAACNATACTAAAAATATCTAAACACCGAATTTCGGGGGGGGGGAGGGGGAGAGAAGATTTCAAAGGAAATGAAGCCTAACCTAACCTATCGGGGAGTAAAGACGTTCAGCATTCGGAGAGAACGTGTACGTAGCGAGAGTCATCACTTGCAGACAGCACGGCGTTCCTTTTATGTACGCATTTGCCGGAAATTTATATTAAAACAAAATTAATAACTCGATTGTCATAATTAGAGACCGGATTTATTTAAGAACATATAAAACATATAAAAAAGCACTTGAAAAAATCACTTAAAAATGTATAAAAACGCAAAAATTAAAGGGGTTTAATAGTACCTCATCCATTTACTTTAGGTCTTGTCTAGCTTTGCCCGTGTCAATTTGTATTAATTTTTTTATCTATATTCCTTTTTGGTTTTGACCGTATCAGTTATGAATAAAAACAAATAGGTGGAAAATAAGTAGTCGTCCACCTTCAGCGGACTAAAAGTATTCTGTTATGACACATATTTTTGAATTTTAAGTTACTATTTGCCTTAAGCATTAAATATTTTTTGGATACACCTATCTAACTAAAATATTTACTAATTTTGAGTCACAAATTCAAGTGAGATAGGTAGCTGTTTTTTTGTGATAAAATAGAGAATGGCATACAATTACATTACAATGGCTCAAATTAATCATCATAAAAGGTTGTGATTGGTTGGTTGATTATAATAATAGGTATGATCGCTACTATCTTTTGAGATATTTAAAAAGAATACATGGATATCAATTTCGAGCAAAAAAACCATACACTCGTATCTCAACAAATTTTGCATAAATTAATTAATCAAATTATTTAAATTTATTCAAAAGTAGTAAGACTTTACTGTTATATATACACTTGAAGCATACAAATATGCAATAAAAACAGTGATTTGATCAAAGGGGGTTAATAAAAATGTTTTTTATGTCTCCTGAAAAATTACAAATAGTGGAAATATCTTGTAATTGCACCGGACCCTTTTGATTATTAAGTGTAGTATAATTTTACCAGAGTAGTTTACCCGTGAAAATTTGTATTTGTTTCACGATTACACAATCAACGATCGTGATAATGGCGCGGGTGTAATTTTGAATAATGTATCAGACAGCGATTTCGAATATTTTTGAGCCGATAAATTCACATTTTTGTTTCTTCAAAAATTTTGATAAAATTGCCTATACGAAACCCCTTAAATACAGCGGGCGGCTGTACGTCCTCTTAACGCGGGGTTTTCGACGAGATATTATATTTACTCGCGTTGTTATTATTATAAAGTATGTTTCGAGGGCCCTCGTAAAACGAAAAATAATGATAATAATACGTATATTTTTTGTTTTTTTTTTTTTTTTTTACTTCCGCGTTTAATAATACATTCCTATATGCCGGGCGACTTTAGCCCGCAAGTGCGTTTGCCGCTAGAATATCCTTTATCCGTCGTCATTGCGCGAGGGTATTCTATTAGTACCGATGTATATATGTATATTCGAAAGTTTTGAAAAATTCAAAGACCGCCCGTATATAATATTACGACGAAACAAGGAGACGGGCGCGCAAACAGTTTCACTCGAGTACATACTGTATAATACACTATAATCATCATAATCTTCCGAAGAAGATACACACCGATGTATATCATTATTATTATTATTATCATAATACGCTTCTGTGCCGTAACAGCCGTAGGTATAATACACTATCATCAAATATGCATAAGTGCAATAACGCAAACTCCGTCTCGCGGGTTATTATAATATTATTACGGTCGTCGACGTGTGCGCCGCGCTCTCGAATTTGTCTTCTCCTTTTTTTTTTTTTTTTTTTTT
>CABPRJ010000962.1:1263342-1281596 GCA_902439185.1 Cinara cedri | reverse complement strand
AAAAAAAAAAAAAAAAAAAAAAAAAAAAAAAAAAATCGCGAGATCCCGTGTTTTATTTAGACAACGTTTTTATCCCCGCGCGTCACCGGCGTATACATATTATTATTCTCTTAAGTGCACTGTAAAGCCCGGTGTTCACACGGCCGCAGTGTTAATACCGCGGCGATAATTGCGAAATTCGCCACCGCGGTGTAGTTATACTATCACGAACTATCGTCGTGTGAAAATACCGACAGGACGTTTCACATAGCGTTTCACATCGAACTAAACGCAAAAGTAACTATCACACTATCACGCGTTGTTCGGTATAGTTGACCGTATTACTGTCGCGAAACTGTGACAGTGATAGTTGCCATCGCGGTTGTTTCAATCGGAAATACGGATAACAAACTTCTGGTCGTTTGCGATCGACTAATGGCGATATACTGCACACATATGTTCGTGTGTTTGTTTTGACGTAGAAATTGATTAGTTTTATATATTCCCACTCGTTTCGGAAAAGTCTAATTAGATCGCGTGTCGTGATCTCTTTTACCATCAGACCAATAATAATACGAAGTCGACGCCATTGTGCTACCGTATCGGGTAAACGAATTGGAATCCCGAAATAGGTTTCGGCCGACCTCGGGGTCACGTCACACGTGTTTACCGCATTCGTACATAGTCGAGTTATCGTAAGAAACTAATAAGAACCTGGCACAATGTTATTAATTATCGTACGATACAATAAATGTGGACCGTATATTATTTTCATCCAACAACGGCGGGGGAAAAAAAACACGTGTTTGCAAAATGACCAATTTATTTACTTACCCCGACGGCAAATCGGGGACGTTCGAAATAATTAATTTTCAAGTATATGAATCAACAGATTCTGTAACAATTTATTTTAGTAATTTACGTATTCAACATTTGTATAATAAATCGTAATAATAATAAATTATCGCTGTTTATGTAGAGCGCCGACGCGCAGTGTAGTGTCGCACCGAATTTATACGCCATCTCCAAAAAAAAAAAAAACAAAAATTAGAATAAATCAAACCTGTAATTTATCGCTCAATTTGCTCGTACACAATGTAGAAAATAATAAAATATTACGTTGTCTCTCATTTCCTGGATAAAAAAATAGTCGAAAATGGACAAAATAGACTGGGTACGATTTCCGTGGTAAATATTATCAATGTCGTTTTTTACGACCGAAAAATAATAACGACTAATAATTCTGCCGGGCCCGTGTTTTAACCGATATTTTTATCTCAAACCCAGACGGTTGCGAATTAAAATAAAAATTTGACTAATATCGTAATATTTCTATCAGTAGCGTAACGGTATTAATAGTTGATACAGGACATTAATGGATATTAACCGTAAAAACGTGTACCGTTCAATTTGATTTGACGGCGGAAATCGCGGGGAGGGGGGGGCGGCCGTGCCTGGCAAACGCGAAAATTACCCGAGTTCGAGTACGCGCGTCGAACAAAATGTGCGGGCCTCTTATGAACGGGACCGAAGACTTTACGGTTTACAATTCGTGTCGCCTATCGTTTGAATATTGTTTTTCTATCCGACTGCAGGCGCGGGAGTATAACACGGATGGGGGGTGGGGGTGGGGGTGTGCGTAACAACCCCGAGTTATAATATCGCAATATAAATGCGGAGATACGATTGTATTTATTTATTTTTTTTTTAACGTATTTCGTATCGGTTGTCGTTTAACTGCGCGCGCACATGTGTTATGCATGTAATAATATGATACGCAATAATATTATGTATATCATAATGTGCACCGTAATGATAGAGTACGCGTACACGCGGGTTGTTAGCGACTAAAAAACAACGGACGGGGGTGTGGATTGGCGGCGTTATATAACATCGGGACAATAACGGCCGGCGAAATTGCGAAATGTCATAAATATTTTTTCACGTGTAGAATTTATTATTGCATTGGTCATTGTCACGGCCGCGGCGGCGTTACGTATCTGCGAAATACGAGGGCGTGTGCACGCGCAAGTGACGTTATTTTTTTATTTTTTTTTCATAAACCGGCAACGAGCGATGTTTTATAGACATTTCCACAGAGCATAAAAAAAAAAAAAAAATAAAAATACGATTCGAATTGTTTAACATTTTAAAATCAAACGCGAAACGAAAACTTAAACGCACTGATGTTTATACTTTAATTTTAGAAAACGATTTTTTTTTTTTTTGTGATTATTATTATCGTACGAAAAAAATGTAATATAACAAATTATAATACAAGTCGAAACTGAGATTTCAATTATCTTAGCAACGTTAGCGAGGGAGCTATCGGTTTTGCAATGCTGTTTATTTCTTTTTTTTCTTATTATTCGTTCTTTATTCTAGTCTATGGACACGTTGTTTCCTTGTATACTTGCTCCGATTTGTACGTGTAGTAACTTTTCTGAAAGCACTTGAGCTTACGGACAACTTGATGTCAAGAATGTACTTTAAAGTAATCAGTTTTGGATTTTCGACGCCGTATTTTAAATAAAAGCACTCAAGTGGGGAAAAACGTAGGAAAACGTACAATTTCGCGAATTCATTGTTTTATAAAAGCCCGGACGACGTTTTCTACCAGAAAAAAATGATTTAATCGAAAAATCAAAAGATACAATTTTTGTTGCCTTTTTAATTTGATTTCCTACGGTATTGTCGCCGAAACTTTTGAGCCATTTTTGAGCTTTTAAAGAATTTTAATTTTTAGGAGTTTTTTGCCGTTATTCGGTTATAAATATACGTAGAGACTCGAAACTTGGTAACAATACTTATATTGGACTTACCTAGACGTAATAAAATTACCAAAGTCGGCGGCCGACTTTTTTTAAATTTTTTATAAGCCTCTTTGAAATCAAATTTAAACGAAAATCGCGAAAAAACGTGTGTCGGCTTGAACTGTCGATATTCGCCCCGAAAATTACGCGGCGTCTGTTACACGTGGTGTATTATATTTAATAACTCAAACACGTATGAATATAATCGAATTAATTGAAACACCGTGAGCCGAATGATACGCATATATTTCACCGTTTAGACAACCGGCAATGATTGACGTGCAGCCTTTGTGTGCGTGTGTTTTACAATTCGTGAAATACAATCACAAAATGTATAAATCTAAACGTGTAAAATAACATGTTCGGACGGATTGACCGACCGGTTCATCGTCGCCTAGCCCGGACCACCGGACGCTGACGTTGACGCATACGCTATACGAAAGGGTTTACGAAAATTCGACCCCCGGCGGTAAAATAGGGGTTTTCGGGTGTGTCCGGTGCGAACGTCTAAGTGCTTGTTTGTTTATTTTCGTTGTGTTCAATGGTCGTCTTCGGTGTTCGCGGAAAATAAAACTATTGCAATTATTATTATTATTATTGCCGTTATTTACACGCTGTTAGCATTTCGCAATGGAACGCATATGGTCCGGCCCGGGGCGGACTACCCGGTTTCCACCTACCTATCCTGTTACCCGTTCAATTCCGACGCGGCCGAAACCGAAAACGGACACGGTCAAAACGGCGGTAACAAAAATCAGCGCGCGGACAAAACGGGACGGCCAGTAATCGCAGATCAATACGGATACTAATGCGGGGATGGCGACACCGGTAGCCGTTATCATCGCGGCGTCCGCTGTCCCGTTCTACCGGTCCGCGGGCCGCCCGGACGTGTTCGCAGTCGCCCTCCCCGGACGCCCCGCGCGCGATAATCCGAACGAAAATACTCATACCGACCGGCCGTCACGCCGACGGGCCCGCGGAAAACATTTTGTCGCGGTCGCGCGCGTGTGACTCAACCGTGAGCGCCGTCGTTTCGCGGTGCCGGAACGCCGTCGCGCGTAATAACAGAGTCGGTTTAATGCGTTAACACAATACCCGGACGCGTGTATAAACGTCCCCGTTGTCGTCGTCGCCGAAAACCACAAATTAAACGAAAATAATATCGTCGCGTTCACGTGTCCGCCGCCGCCGCCGCCTCTTCCGTCAGGGTTGCGCAACGCCCGGCGGTCGCGTGGCCGGTTTACGACGCGGTCGTCACTCAAACGGACGACACCGCCCGACGGGATTAAGTAAGGAACGGCGCGCGTCACGTGTCCACCGCTCCGCCGTCCTACGGCGACGGCCGCGACGGCTCTTCCTTTTGCGCAGCCAACCTAAAACAACATACACGATAATAAAATATTATTACGTACGGCGTGTGTGTTCATCACTGGCGGCTCTACCGAGAGTTCCGGGACTCGGGGCCCATCTTCGAAAAATCATTTTCCGCGGTTATCGGAACGCATCCCGAGCGGTGCCGTTTGGTCACGCCGGTTTTTTTTTTTCTTGACCGGCCAACCGAACCGTTCCCGATCGGTTTCGACCGCCGTCGGTTCCAGCCTGCAGTGTTGACCGAACGTCTACTTGACTCCCGTCCTGATCGAATTCGGCCGAAACAATGATGATTAAAATGTACAATTACTTTAGAATTGAAATAACAAAAAAATATCACTTAAATTAAAGAACATTAGCCTTAAAGTCGGTTAAAAAACCTATCGAAGACGTCGAGCACAATATTTCGACGTTGACACTTAAAACATTTGAGATTCGCATGGCGCGCGAGGAATCGAAAATAAACAGATCCGGCCACTAAACGGCTGCAGGGCGCAGAACTCGCTCCCCCCCTCCCCCCGGGGGGTCGTTTATATCGCCGGCCGCGTCGTCTTCCGTCGTCTCTGTCACTCGATATCGTCGCCGCCCCGGCGCGCCGTCCGTTTGTGCGGGCGTCGCGTCTGCGGCCCCGTCGCTTTCTGGCCGGCGCCCCGGGGCCCCGAGCGGCGGCGCGGCCGGCCGATTTTCGTCGTTTCGCGTATACTGTAATCCGATCAACGGCGGCGGCGACGGCGGTGACGGAACCCGACCGGCCGTGGTAATGCGTTTTTAAACGCGTGCGCCACCGGATTTATAATCCTTTGGGCGACATCGCGCGAGGCTTATTATTGCGGCCGGCGGCCGGGCGCGACAAAAGGACCGGGGGTGGGGGAAAAAACAAAACAACGTGGCGCGCAGCCCCGGCGCGATAATGTATAATGTAATATGCGCGCTGTTTATAATGCGCATTACCGCCGCAGCATACCGTCCTATTATTACTAACGTATCGAACCGGAGGATTTAATTTTTCGATTCGGTTACCGTGACGGGATCCGACTTTGACAGCGATACTAGCGCGTGCGCGTCCACGCGGCCCGCGTCCGCGTTATTATTGTTGCGTTTTCACGGCGGCGGCGGCGGCCGCGGCGAAAACGATACTCCGGGATTAAGACCTCCGACGCCGCGCGCCGCAAATAGTATTATAACGCGTAGCTTCGTCCGCCGTGCTACCCCCTCTATTCACACGCCTCTCTCTATGCGTGCATGATAATAGTAATAATATGTTCGGCTTTTTTGTTCGCGATCGAATTACCCAAACAATTATTACTACAGTATTTACACATTATATTATTATTATTATTATTATTATTGTTATGCGTGTACGCGTGACGTAAAAAACGCGCGACCGCCGTCGCCGACGTTCGTCCGGGTACATAATGACAACAAAAATAATAATATAATAATAATAATGTATAATAACGTACACGTCCAGGGGATCCGGCGGCGTCGTTGTGTCAACCAAACCGTAATCCGGACAAACGAAACGCTCGCGCGATTCTGTTATAACGTTAGCCGTGTTTTGTCGACGCGGTTTTCGGCGACCCGGTTACGGGTTCGGTGAACAAACTGCGGTCCCGGCGACACGGTTTACGGTGATATCGTTGTTCGATAGCTGAGCGCACTTTTCGGGTCGCCGGAATCGCAAGCGTACAACAATTAAAAATTACGTTTACCGTTTACGGTTACTGATAATCTACTGCCGACAAGGGCTATCATTCAATCGTACCGTCTGTTTTCTATAATAAAAACAAAAAAAAAAAAAATACTATACAGTAAACAAAACGTTTTAGCGAGTAACCGACCGAAATAGCGAACAACGCAGCAAACTGTTTGCTGAAAGTCACATCGCCAAAACACGCCCATTATTGTAGACATGAGAAACCAGTAGCTAATATATTATACACTTAACGTTACGTTCGACGGGATATTATTGCGTTATTCGTTATGTTATACCGAAAACGGATTTCGTGTACGGGTTACTAGAAATAATTATAATCAACACGTACAGATCAGATTAATTTAGAGTCGGACGAGTTTTGGTTTTTTTTTTTTTTTTTTTTTGTAGTCGTCGAGTCGATTTTTTTGCTGTAATTTCGTTATAAATACACGTTAGATACTTGTAACTTAGTAATAAATACTTAAATCGGACTCACATAGACGTAGTAAAATTTCCAAAATCTTTGGATGACTTTTTTTTATTTTTTTAATAAGCGTTTTGAAATCAAATTTACCATAAACGAAAATCGCAAAAAAAAAATTACGGCATTTCAAATTACGTGTTACCGAACTGCGCTGGGAATCGTCTTTCGTCAACCAATGATTTATCGTTGCTTACAAATATAAATGAAATAACCTTATGTATCCTACATTTCCAACTTCTCACCTACAACAGTTGCCGCTCCTATCCCCATTATCAACTCTTTTTTTTTTTTTTTTAAATTATTATTAATATTCAAGTTAATGAAGAAAATCTCGGTCTTTGCGTTATCATTAGAAACCGTTTTTATTTATTTTTTGTTATTATTAAGTTTTTATTACATTAATCTTTTTATAATAATCATCGTTGTCATGGAAACGCACATTTTTGTAATCATTTTATAACTCGTACTATATATTATATTGTTAACAAAGCAACACTATCAACTGAACTCTGCCCAGTATCGTATTTTCGTAAGCAATGGTTCATCATTGCTTATACGTATACAATAAATTATCTTTAACAGCGGCTGCACTCATTTTCATTATACTAAGACGTCTTTTTCAAATTGTACTTAACAAAAAAAATGCGAATTTTTCGGCTGATGTGTTGCTTTATTCGGAAAATAGTTTTTATAGATTCTAGACAGGTTATTTAAAATTTTTTAAAAAACTGACAGCTAATGTAAAGATGTTTAGGTATTATTTTTGATGACTTTAATACAACGATAAAACACCGAAAAAAAAAATTTGAGAGAAACCTCGAACGAATTTAGAACGCTTTTAGAATAATAAAACTAACGAGATGAAATATTACGCTGCGCCATTACCGTCAGAAATTTATTTTGATTGAGTCCTAACTGGGGGGATCGAGGCAAAAATGTCTAAATAATAATGTGCACGTAATTTTTGGAACCGAAAAAGAAAATTAAACCAAACAAATAAATTCAAATTCACGGGATCACGTGATTAATCAGTCGGACTGCACGGTTACAACATCGTACGAATTGAATCAAGACGTTTTTTTTTTTTCATTATAACGGTCTCGAGAGCTTCATAATATTCTGTCGTTTTCGTTGTTTATACGATATTCTTGCTTTAGGTTTTGATCGGAATAAATCGATCAAAAACAAAAATCCAAACTTTAGTGTAGACATTCGAAACCGTTCACTAGCGAGATGAAAATCACGAGCAATAATTATCGTGCGGTTTAGTTTGGCGCGTACGGTTTATTTAGAGACGTCACCGGGAAACAATCCGGGGTTCACGGAATGCAGAAACTACGGTCGACGGTGTCGATCTCACAGAGGTGTTCGGGGCGGGGGGGGGGCGAAAACTTCTCTTATACGAACCGGACACCGAGTGTCGGCCGGGGCATCGCGCGCGGCGAAAATAATTAACGCGAACAATACGCGACCCTAAATATGTGCCCATTATGAGCATAATGAAAACGAGCGTATGCGAACAAAACGTACGGCGAGGAACACGTTTTCTCGTTGCGTTAACATGCGTTCACACACAAAAACGTATATTCTGTGGTTTCGTTATGGTTTTTTTTTTTAACTTTTTTATTTTAAGGCGTACAATCTGCAAATCAATTATTACAATAAGTATACATGCCGAAATATGTGTACAGCTTGACATAGGTACGTGATAAAAGCAGCCACCCAATGGCGGACACTTTACAACGCGATTAGGTTATGTTATGTGCTTTGCTGTATGATGCGTATTTTTCGGTATAAAACCCCCCGGATATTATATTTTCTTCGGGCGTTTTCGGGCAATCTTCGGACATTTCGGTGGAATACTCGCGCCGCGAGTGTCTGAATCCGTCATGCGGTTTAGTTTATAAAATTGCAACTGGTAGGTGTTGAATGCAAATTAATTCAACGAATAATTACATTTTTTTTTTTTTTTATTATCTTTGATTAGTCATTTTTACGTCAGTAGTCGTGTACATAAATTATAAACAATATTATCAAATAATTATTCGCGTTTTCATTTTGAATATTATTATTATGCGCATAAAAGTTAGGCATATTTCGGAGGGTTTGAATTTGAATATTAAACAGCGTGACGGCGTACAATGCGTGATACGAATTAAATTAATAATTGTCTATTTTTTTAATAAAAAAAAAAAAAATTATAAAATTATTACGTTTTGTAGAGAAAAAAAATGGAATAAGTAAATTTTCATTTTTATTTCCTATAATATGTACGTAAAATAATATTTAATTCGTACCGTTTCGAATTTAAACCGGCCGAGTATATAGGTGTGACTGTTATAATTTTCAACGTATATTCTAAAAAAGTAGGTATATATTTTCACACGTAAATAGTTTTTTGTTGTCATATAAACATTTCTACTTTTGTAGCGGCCAATTTAAGTCACTGAGAAACGCTAAAAAAAAAAGCCGTGAATTCACTATACTTAATGTTTTCATTTTTTTTTTTTTTTTTTTTACAAATCATTTTCTCACGATTTTGACGGGAAAATTGCATTTTTCTACAGCAGCGTAACCAAAACTTTTGTGTAAACAAATCTATGACAATTTTTTTTTTTTTTTTTGCAATCGTCATTGTGTTTTGCGGTCCCTCGGGGCGATCATCGGTGTCAATCATCGTCGTTGATGTTTATCGATCGATTGTAACCCTCAAAATAACCCCAGCGTTTTTTTTTTTTTGTCTGGTTATAAAATACGCGCATATTGTTTCTTTTTTTTTTTTATACGATCATACATTTTTGTACCGAGTAAATTTATGGTGGGACCAAACACACCTGATTGACTGGTGCTAATAAAAAGACAAGGGAGGGAATGGTAACTTTACCCCTTTTGAGCTAACATCAGTGTCACGATAGGTTTTTTTTTTTTGTTGCGCGTAATTTATCGTTGGAGAGTCATTACACCACCAATAATAATCGGTTTTGTCCCTCTCGATGAGGCGGCAAAAAGGTAAACACACACAGGCTGCTCGTTTTTATAAATAAATATATATATATATAATATTTTTTTTTTTTTTTTTTATTTCCAGCACATTTATAGTAAATGTGTAAATGAAAATTACGATATCTAGCGTAGAAAAAAAAAAACATATTTGTTCGCATTTATTTACGACGAGTTTTATTTTGGCGCACAGCTGTATAGATTTTTATTATTATTATTATTATTATTTTTTTTTTTATCGAGGAATCACTCTTTTGTGGCATTACCGTTTGGAAAATGATCAAAAAAATATAAGTAATAATAATATGGCCTAAGTATTGGCGGACAAATCGAATTCTCAGGACGAACAATATATAAAAGTATAAAATATCACGTGACAAATACCCGCCCGAAATATAATACAAATAAAACAGTATACAGTGTACTATGGTATAGTAATAATGATTGCACTCGTGATTTCGATGGTAAAAATCTATACGATAGACCGTAAAAAAACGCCATTACGATTTTTATATGGTTTTATTAGATGAAATGTATAAATAGATAGACATACTTTGTAAAGTAATATTTTTGGAGAAAAACCGTCTAATGTTTTTGTAATCTATATATGTATATAAAAAAAGCTGTCTGTCCTAGAATAGTGGAGACGTAATGGATATCCGTAGCATGGATTGCTTACGAAAAAAACGATTCTAAGCGGAATTCAATTGATAATGTTGTTTCGTCAACTATATATTATGTATGTCATAATTACGGTAAAATAATTACACATGCATTATACATTTTCTTCAATAATATTTGTTTAATATTGTACCTATTTTTCCATTTTTTCCCAGTTATTTGGAAAACTCCTGGGAAAATCGAAAAACTACCTACTATATGTACCTCCCCAGTCAGATTTCATTTTAGAAAAAGTATTATTGTACATTGTAAATCGGAGAAAAACTACTGGTAAAAAAGTTGTCCACGAAAAAAAAAAAATAATAATAATAATAAACATCACTGTAAAACCAATACATTTCTCGCTCCGTTCAGGATCTAAAAACGTTTCTGAGTTGAAGCGGTTTCAACCGATACAATTTCAATAACGGCCGGCTAATTTTGTTTAATACCTGCAGACAATGTCCAATTTACAGAAATAATTACAGTTTACAGTTTAATTGTCTAACAGCGATGTATTTATATTAATTGAGTGATTTGAATATTAATGCTTACAAAACGAATATTTATATCTCTGGTATAACGATAACACCAGTGCTCGAATCGGAAACATAAAATATCGGCGGCAACGAGACTTAAAAACAAAATAACGTCCTTTTCAACGATTTAACCCAAACGTTATATCCGCGGACAGTGGCGCAGCCAGAAATCTTCTAACGGGGGGAGGGGAGGAGGAGGAGGGGGTAGGCACTAAATGAAACGAATCTAAATCATTTGTTGTTATATCGTATAATAATACGAGCAAGTGTTATCGTATACGATAAAAATGGACCAAGAGGGGCCCCCGCGTTAATTTTAGCGACTAATGGTAACTAGTAAGGGTACGCTACGATTTCTGAAAACAATTGTTGAGGTACCGAGTACCCCCCCCTCCTTCTTCCCATCCCTCCCCATCGCGATTAAACCGCTGAACGCAACACGGGTAAAAGTCATTTATATCGGTAGCAAATATCATGGGGCCGTCGGAAATCGAAAAAAAAAAAAATCCCCGTATTGACTCAATACACGTATTATTATTATTAACAAACCGATATTGTGTTGCTAATCCGAATCGGTCCTACGCAAAGCGTTATTTACCACGTCGAATTATTTTCCGCAAAATACAAAATATTATGTACGGACAGGAGGGTACTTAAACAGAACGTTAGAATAACGTACGACAGTAAATTCTAATCACGAAACGATGATATATTATTATTTTTACAATTCGAACGGTCTCCCACTACACAATAATAATATTGTAATACAAAACGTTGCCGTTTTAAAAGTATTTCGTTTTCCCGCTGCCCTCTATGACCGCGCGTTTTATGGAAATGTTCGATTTGTAAAAGAACGGAAATATGATCGATGAGCATGTAGGCACGCTTCATCAAATCCGAATCATTTTAATACAATAATCGTTTTAAAATAGAAAATATTGCGTTTTTAAAAACTGACGTTTCTGGTCGAATTCGTTCCTTTTGTCGAGTTTCTCGTGCAGTCGAGCCGCGCGTTCCTGATTTTTACATTCAACGTTTTCATGTCGGCAAACGTATTGCCCGACGCAAAAAAAAGTATAATGATAATAATATTATACGCGATCCGATTCGCGGTACGAATTTAAAAATAATCGGTCATATATTTTCGGAAAAAATAAAAATAAAATAAAAACGAATTAATACGGTGGAATAATATCGATATTATTATACCCGGGGTGTTAGCCTTTGGCGGGTTTAAGATTCATTGGGTATCACAATGAGGTTAGCGTAACAGATGTCCCCCGTATACGAGTCAATTTAGAACCAAAGGTGGGAAACCAGTTCGCGGACAATGGGGCCGTTTAGAATAGGGTGATGATATTTGAAACAGAGCAACAGAAACACCGTGCCATTGAATTATACTGTTTTGATTTAAATTCTTTTCTTTTTTTTTTTTCTTTTTTTTTTGTCTCCATTCTCCACCGTAGAATTATTTATTTCATTATAGGCCCCAGTCCAGAACGGTCTCGTAAATATCATTTCATTGCTTCTGTATGTAAAATATACATAATACGGCTTACAATTTATAATATTGAACGTTAGAAAAAAAAAAAATGCCGTACATTATTCGTCGATCTCAAACGCGTTTTACTGGATGTATACGTTATAGAAGTAATAATATTATTATTACTGAATTCTTATCGCCCGGGTACGGTATTATTTACATGACGTCTAGCTATTATTTTGTGTACGAACAAAAACCGTAGGAAACAAACCGTCTTTTTGGGCGCCTTTTTATCTGATCGAATTATTTAAATTTATTATTCCACGTCGGCCACAACGGTGACGACGATAAAATCGCTGTACAGGATTATTCGTAAATTCAGGACGAGCCACATGTTTAACTCACTGCGGTTTGTATCTGAACGAATACATTTGGTTACATGTTTAGTAGCTTATGTCTAGTGCGCTATACTAAATGAAGTAGTAGAAGTAGAAGTACTAATGTCGAATCTGTCGATTGAGAGTTCTCTGAAATGACATTCAACCACAACTATCGTTCCAAAAATGTAACAGCGTTAAAAATTCTACAATATTTTCAACAAATATTCAGATAAATTAAAATCGCATAAATAATGTAATGATTAAACATTCTCTTCGGATTAGAGTATAATGGCATTATCGATAATCGTGTCACCTATCGTCACACAATAATGTCTATCTTGGGTTCCCTAAAGTCTTAATCTCACCTTGCGTTTTTTCTATATGTATTTTGAAATTACTATATTGTTGTAAAGTATTCGAATATTTATTCAGAATATTTTGAAAAAAGTATTTTACTCAAGTCCCGGATTCGGAAATAACAGCTCTTTGTGCCCGTCCATCGCTCATCGAGATAATCTTCATCCGCCAAAATGTTTCGCTAAACGTTATTGATATGATGGGCTCGGAAGTTTTAGGATTTGTTGTTATTGTTCCGTTCGCTCTAGATTTATATCAGATCAAGCTAGAAATTCGTTTTATACAACGGAAAATTATAAAAATGGAACATTGTTAAAACGCATATTTTGCATATTTCATCGATTTGCATACGCATATTGAGGACATTGGGTGGGTGCGTACCTATTTAATATTTTTTAAACAAATTGATTATTATTTTTTTCTTTTTTAACATACGTATTTTAAACAATGTTGAGTATAAAATAAAATAGTATTTAAAGAATTTATTCAGGTGTTTTATTACCGTCACGCGTAGGTATTTTAATCCCTGTTGCGCTTTTGTATTTTTTTATACTATTTTGCATACACAATGCACGGACATCACGAGGTCCTATTACAAATTATAATAACAAGTACAGCAGAGTGTGTATTGTTATATGTTTTGCATATTTGACAGATTTGAACGTACATTTTCGGTTTTTCGTACGCATACCTGTATGGAATATACAAAGTTTACGTATGTTGCATATTATTTCGAAGTTTAAGTGCTGTTTCGCTGTTTTTTGTATGCTTAGCGCTATTTTAATACCGCGTGCTTCGAAATACTCTCAACGACGAGAATAATTTGAACAGTCTTGGACATGTCTACGCGTTCGTTCGTTTCTATTACCGTCCGCCGAAGACGGTAATCGTATCGATAAGGAAACCCCTACGTAATATTGTATCACGCGCATTAGTATTTTTATAGTTTCCGGATAATATTCCGGTATCGTTTGCATATTTTATCGTTTTCAGCGCTTATATATTGCAAGCGCTGGTATACGCGTTTTTAACACCATATTGTTACATCAATGCGCTTATTTTAGAACGTTTTTTTCTCAGAGTCGAGCACGTATACCCAAGATCGATTTTCCGGGGTAGAGGTGACTGGGAGGGTTAAAAATATGTTTAAATACTCGTGCAGTCAAGTCTTATTGTTATATTATAAACATCTGGTTGATTTAAAAATGTCGAAGGAGGGAGGGGGGGGGAGGTTGAACCCCTAAAGCTCCTCCGCCCCGTATACGGGCTCTTGTTCAGAGCTACGCGAGTCACGAGAGCAGAGCCCCCTTCCCCCTCCCCCCAATACCGTTATGTTAAATATGATAAAACACAATGTGACGTATACGAGGTGTGCGTTCGGCGGGTGGGTATATTACGTCGTCGCCGGGACTACACGCGCGTACAATATTATAACGTACCTATACGTATGATTTGATGTTTACCGTGTTTCCGGTATTACAAAAGCTCAGCGCAAATATTTGTTCTTCGATTCGCGCGGTTAACGTTTCGTTCCCTCGGCGCGAACATTATTGTGGCGTGTATTTGTTCTGGCGGAGTTTTAGCGCCACTACGCGCGCTCGTATTCCCCGGCGTATCCGCGTCGCAACCCTTTGACTTTTGTTTGTGCGGTAAATACGCGAATAGTATCGCGCACCAACGTCACGTAATTATTTTACCGCGGGTTTATATGTTTTTTTTTTTTTTAATTTTACGATTAAATCGACCGCGAACGATACGTCGCGTACGTCCTATGTATGCATTAACGTGTGAAAAAAAAAAACTCGAAACAAATGTCTACATCACTATAAGCTAGACGTTTTGAATGATTATTAAAAAAAAAACACGCAAACTCCTTTTATAAGTCCCTAGCCCAAATAATATAAACGAGAGGAATGGGAATAAAATTAACAACGATTTTTATTATTTGTGCTATTTTGTTTGGTTCGGAACGCGTCGTCGTCGCGTATATCGCACGAGTTGCCTGACGCGAATTCGTCAGTAGACTAAACTGTGAAATATTTCACGTTATTTGCAACGTCCTTGTAATTTTATACAAAACGCAGGATAAAACTGTTGCGCGTTTGATGTGGAACGAGATTGCAGAGTACCCCCCGAATAATTCGTCGCATATTTTAGTGGCCCCTACTATTTTGTTTTTTTTTTTTGTGGAACGTTTCGCCGGCCGCAAACCGTTTGATTTGACCAACGGACCCGTTGACCCACGACCTTTTATAAGTTCTTCAATAAATTTCTATGGCGAAACGCATTTTGGTAATAATGCAGACGATTGAATTTCTAACGGTAATATAATAAAATAAATGTGTAATTATTATCGTTAATCTTTATAGTGACGAAGTGTTATTTCGGATTCTGAATGAAACGAGGAATGTAATGATTTTACAATGATACGAGTGTTTATTTTTTGCGTTTGTAAACAACTTTTTTACCGCTTATCTCGCTTTGCAATCAAATATTTTATTGGAACTTTGTTTTAGCATGTATTTTGATCATATCGGTGCATTGTGGAGATTGTTTTTCGATTTTTCGTGTAGTTTTCTTAAGTAAATAAAAAAAAAAAAAATCTGACTATTTTTTGTATATTTTTTTTTGATTTCCGGATTACTTTAGCGACGAGGAAAAAAATACGGCTGATAAAGCTCTGCTCAAAATTGTTTTTCGTTAGCGATAATTATTTATCGTTGAATACAGATATAAATCAAATAAATCTGTGTTTACTGCCTTCCTGATTTTTTTTTCGTATTATTAATATCAGTAGTTTTTTCGTCAGTTCGCCATAACATAGCCGAGGTGAGTATACTGATTAGGAATGTGCGCGATAGTATAATGTCTAAGACACGTAAACGTTTTAAAGTTTTTTTTTACTCCATCAGAATATCCCTCCTAATATATATTTTTTACCCGGTCAAGCACTAACGCGTAAATACTTTCCGTTATTCAATCAATTAATATTGTCGCGTCGACCGCGTCCACATGTCATTATCATTTATAAGAGATCGAAACAAAATGTCGACTACTATCGCGGGTTGACGTAAAATAATATGTACGTGTAGTAAACCGTCTTCACGACGTCGACTGCAGCAGAAGCGCACTCGGGGAATATCCCAAACATTAACTTCCGGTGGAAACGGCGGCGGCGGCGTCGGCGTCGGGGGGACGCTAAAAAATTAACCGTAGATTATTTTTCAAGAGGGCCGCCGCCGTCTCCGTCGATTTGTTCCGTTCGTTTTTTGCGTCCCTTCGCATCAATAAACGAATGAACAAAAGGAACCCGACCGATCGCATTACGTCAACGTGGACGTATATATATATATATATAGATAAACTGTATAAACTATACGCACGTATATAAATAAATACGCGGGTAAATGGAAGTCGTCTCCAAGACACTCGGTCCCTCAGGTGCCCCGTAACAAAACGAATGTCGTTCGTTTAACCCGGTATATTATAAAAGTCTGGCCGGGAATTCGGACAAATCGTCTTTGAACGCGAACACGTGCGGCCGTTTTCGTGTTTATTTTCGTTTTGTTTTGTATTTTTTTTTTTTTTTTTTTTTTTTTTTTTTTATGCTAATGTGCCGTGACTCACCTGAAGGGTGGTCGCGTATACGTTTTAAGTACCTTGCCATATGGTTCGTTCGCGACACCATTAAAACACACACACACACGCGCGCGCGCGCACGTATACATTGTAGTTACATAAGTATCGTATGAATAATTATTATTATTGTATTACCCTGTAGTGTAACACAGTTGTTACAGGCATTATACATAATAATAATAATAATAGCAGCGCTGCCGTCGCCGAGCCGGCCGTCGGTACCGTTCACCTGGCGGCGGGGCGACCAAAGTGCCGCCAATCGCAATTGCCGCCCGGCACCTATTACGCACCGCGGTAGCAGCCGATAACAATAATAATAATTTTATTATAATTGACGTCGGAAATCCGATTTATTACGTTCGAACACGATTCCGTCCGATAGACGATCGCGCGCGCGGATAAGTGATTTTCGTTTCGAGGGGGAGGTTAAGCGCCGCCGCCGTCGAGGGTCAAACGGGAAGTTTATCGCGGTATCGCGCGACAGTCGCACGTGTGGCACACTGTACGGTATATACGTGCGCACAATAATATGATATTATTGTCGTACCTGTAGTGCCCGTTACACCTTGTACGTTTTTTTTTTTTGTAACGAACGCGTGTATTTATTACGCGCGGTACAAGTATTGATTTCGCGGCGCCGGGTAGTCCGCGATGACGAATGATAACAATAATATGATAGCATCGTGATGGATTTAACGTTTGCGGTTGTCCGAAACGAGTGTCGCGCCGACGATCGAGACGGTTCTCCGGTTTGACGGTTTGAGTTACGATGTCGGTAGGCAGAGCGAAGTCATCGGGACAAGGAGATCGGTGGCGGTGTCCGTTGTTCCGGGGTCGGTGTACACCTAACGGCCGGAAGGTCCTCTACTCGCGGGAGGATATTGTATTATTGTTGAATAGAAATTTAATTTTTCAAACGGAAATCGATGCGCTACCGTTCTTCGGCGCGCAACTCAAACGGCCTGCGGAACATTGCGACGACACGTCACGCGATATACGAAATACGAGTACCTATAGTATATGTTATTATAATCAAGGGGATAGGCCGCGAATCAGATTGTAAAAAAATAGCGACGTTTTTTTACCAGCGAATTACGATCACCGGAGGCTGCTCATCGGAGGATCGCCAATAAAAACAATTAAAACGCGTGTGGTCTGCGGTGCGTACGTAACGATAACGGCCGGGGGATTCGCAATTTCTGTGCGCGCGGCCGTACGCAACTAGGTGCGCGCGCGCCGGGGGTGGGGAGGTGAAACGGTAATATCATTATTGTTATAATTATCGAAAAACTCCCGAGGCTACAGACGTGTGTCCGAAAAAACTTTTTTTTTTTTATTTTTTTTTAATTACACTACGAGCGTCCGCGGGACCGGCCGCAAACGCCCTTCGGTTAGGGAGGGAAAAGTCCTTTGCGCCGCCGATACCGGCGGACGATCGGTCACGTTTTCCCGGGGCCCGGGCCAGCGACCACGACCACGACGGCAATAATTATAATCGCGCGGGGGTTTTTTACGACGCACGGCCGGCGGTCGACCGGGCGTCACGTACGCGCCGCCGGGGCGACATCTACCCCCGGGCGTTCGCCGCGCCGCCAAATCGGTCGACAATCCGCTTGACCGGTCGGACAATCGCATTATTATAATAAATACGCGACGCCCCGTACGCGCTATACGTACGCGACGATATTGCATATTATTATTGCGCCAATAACAATAACGATAATGATAATAATAATAATAATAATAATAATAATAATAATAATAACGTGTGTCCCGCGGCCGTTTTCGTATGTTCCCGGCACTATCGGCCGAGCGCGTCACGTCCTCCGACCAGCCGCCAGCCTCCCCCCCCC
>CABPRJ010000962.1:1230791-1263330 GCA_902439185.1 Cinara cedri | reverse complement strand
CCCCCCCCCGTCCCACCCTCCCCCTCCGCCCGGCCGCCCCGAAAAATATTATTACGTCCGGCGGTCATTACGGTATTATTATTGCGGCGTTCGAACAAAACTCCGGGCCCGGAAAAACTGTCACACGCACGTTTTCCGCGTACGCGTTATAATATACTCGCGGCCGGCCGCGCGCCCTTTGTGTCGCGCAAACAACGGCAATAAGCTCTGCCGGCTCCTTATAACGCGCCCGGCCGCCGAATGAATCCAATACCTCGCGGTAACACGTGCTACGCGACGTAATAATATGCGTGCGCGGCGATAACCGTACGCCGCGGCGTTATCGCCGGACCTCCGGTGCTCCGGAGTCGGGAACAATACGCAGTCGTACGACGTGTACAACAATAACAATACAAATAATATTGTGCCCGTACACCCGCGTCGGCGTGTTCCGTAGTACGCAGTGGACGCCGCTTGTTACGAGATTTCGCCGCCACGGTTATAAGTGGGGCTCGGATTCGAAAGCTAAAGCTCTTTTGGCTGCCGAGTGGAGCACAAGTGAACTTGTGGTCTTACACATGTGTTCATTTTGTTTTAGTTTTTTTTTTGTTTTACACAAATAACGAATTTTTTTTATAAATAATTATATACTTAATAACTGTGGTTTTATGCTACGTGCAACACTAAAATATGCGAAACGAAATTAACAACACAATGTCTCTTTTCCCGCTTCGCGCACATTCGGTTATAAGACTTATATTTCGGATTGACATCCAGCCGTCAGACGTGAATATAATCGAAATTACCGCTCCGTCGCACCAACTAAGCGTCCAAAAATGCTGTACGAAAAAGAGTTTTGCTTTGATAGTTCTTCTTGATTCGTAGCAGACCGAAAACGTGTTTGTGGATAGAAAAAAAAAATTAAAAAAAAAAAAAAACACAATTAACGCGCAAATCGGAATTTAAAAGAGCGTCTAGTAAGAGATATGTCGTTGTCGTTTTAGATTCAGAGTGGAGCGAAGAAGCTTATGGTTCAAGAAAGATTTTTTTTTTTTCTGTGGACAACTTTTCTACTAGCAATTTTGCTCCGATTTACAATGATAACACTTTTTCTGAAAGGAAATCTAAGTGGGAAGATACTTTAAGAAGGTAATTTTTTGATTTTTCCAAGTTTTCCCAGAAAATGTGAAAATCCGGGAAAAACGTAGGAAAATCGGTACATTATTAAACAAATATTATTAAAGAAAATATATTAGTTAATTATTTTACCGTAAAATGTTATATATATACTGTTGAAAGAGCATCACTATCAACTGAACTCCGCTCAGAAACGTTTTTAACGAGCAATGGTTTATCGTTACGCGCAGATACAAATTGATTTCCCTTCTATGTATCCTACCTTTCCAACTTTCCACCTACACCAGTGGCTGCACATGTCCCCGTTATCTTCCCTATCTTTTTTATAAATTAAATTACAAAATTTACTAATGCAGTTTTGATGGAAAAATAAACGAGTTTAATGTGCACTAATATATCGAAACAATACACACGTATAAATATATTATAATAACGGGTATGCATATGTTGATTTTCATTAGCGAGTTTTTCAATCGAATCGCAATTAAATTTCCCGCTGCACGTGAAATATATTTTCCGTCGATATTTTTTATCGCCTTCAAATGAATTTTTCAAAATAAATCTAATTACGTGAAATATACAATGGCAATGTTACACGCTGGTATATACTATTACGCGAAACAGAATAGGTAGTTTCGCGTGCGTATTATTATTATACGTAATAAAATTGAATTCCGTAGCGTTTTATGTAAAACAGCCGGGAATATTGCTGCACCGCTATTAACCATCGTTGAAAATCGTTCAATTATTGTTTACAAAACAAAGTACTGCACGGCGCTAATCTCTTGATAACATATTATTCGATCCGCGAATCGAATTACAACTAACGGCTCTCACTTGATGTTTTTGATGCACGAGTTTATGCCAATAGCTAATTTAATATTGTAACACGGCATAACGTTATGGTATAAAACGTACTCGTATATACTGCTGCTCGACGTAGAAAATCGTTAATTTGCATACATTACATACGGTTAAACGTACTTGTAATATTATTACTCGTTTGTGACTTTCGAATTTAACATAACGACGGTCTCGTACCGGGGCGCGTCTGTGCGTGCGTACAGCCAAAGGATGAAACACGCCAAGTGTACTACCGAAGATAGATACTACACACGTAACTAAAACGTATCGCGATAATTTGATCGTCTTCAAACGAATATTATAGTGTGTCGCGATATACTTATCCGGTGTTCGAATCGGGGAGCAGAGTGGTGGGCGCAGAGAGACTCCGTGTCTTAACTAATTTAACAGACATTTTAGCGTACCTATATTATTTGTTTTAATTTTTCGTAAAAACTTAGGAAAAACGGGAAAATATATGTATAAAAGAAATTTATTACTGCGAATCGTCTATCGTTAAGAATGGTTATTGTTGCGTACAGATTTATATCCCTGAGTAAACACCCAGGGATATACGTTTTTGTGGCCAAAAAAAGAAAATTCATTGTAAAAATCTATTTAAAAAATTAAACAGTTATTTGGCTAGGTACACAGTTAATATATGTGTTTATGTAGTACGTAGGTATAATAATTATATTTATAAAACGTTGTTTTGAAGAGTTGTACGTAAACTTGTTAATATTATCAATTCCTGCTCATATTTAGTATATTTACTAACCTGTACAATGTTTCGATATTACAATACCTATGTTAATTAATGAATAATATCAATACGAATAACATTAGTATTTTCAATATTTAATCCTACGTACACTTACCAAGTGAAAATGATTTGTGTACGCTACACTTTCAACCAGATGCAAACAATTTTTTTTTTATTGAATAGCCGAGAATTTATTCTACAATATATATGTATTAATAATCGGGTAAAAGTGCGTCCTTTTTTGTGGCATGCTTACGAAGTCATAAAATACGTAAAAAACCAAACTATTTATGTCAATAACAATTGTAGAGTAAAAAACTAAAAAATAAAAAATTCTCCTTAAAAAATATTTACAACCCTAGTATAGAATAATGTAAAATAATAAATAATATTAAAAAAATATATTCTCTTCTCTGTAAAAAATTTAATTAACAATAGCTTACGAGTTCTGAAAATTAAATTAAAATGTGTAAGTGTCTTATACAAATAGCTCTGGCCTAACAAACTTATTAACTTGAAATCGTAAATTTGTCATCCAAAAAAAAAGCCCAGTTGTAAAATTAATATAATACATTTAAAAAAAATAAAAACCTGTACAAATAATTAGGTAGTTATTTAAAAACACGATTAACGTAAATTGTTGGTGGTTGCCTTTAATTTATCCGTACCGATTGTTGTGAGAATATTTTGATTGCGGTTTTTGTAGCAGGTAAATTTTAAATAAATATTTTTTTCCTTCATCGGGGCTTATTTTTTCCTACGTCGGGGCTTTTTTTCTTTTTTTTGCTTAATATCGTTTTATTGTCATCGTATACTTAAGCGTATCTATTGAGATGTTACGTGCGAATCGTTATGCATTCGAAAGTTTGTCGGGACGGACGGACGTTTGTCGTTACTACCGAGCGGATCGAGTTGAAACTTGGCGCAGACACAGATCCGGGCCCGGAATAACATACGCATTACACGAGCTACTTTGCGCAAGTTTATCGGTATTTTTCGCGGGAAAATCTAAAAATCGTTGTTTTTTTCTCCTGTTGATTTCTCGACCAACTCGGCAACGCGGACGGAATGAAAACGAAACGAACCGAACGCGAAAAATGAATGCCGTTTTCCATTGGCGCGGGCAACGCCGTCGGACGACTTTTAACGGCGTCCAGTTCGGACGGCGAAATATCTACGCGCGCGTGCATTTTCAGACGAGCGGCGGGGACGGCCGAGCGAGGACCGCGTCGCGCGTACGGCTTTGACGGCGAACGCGCACGCAACGATACAACAAATGCGCGGGGCGTAACGCAACGGAAACAATAACGCGGCCGGCGGGAACGGTGAACGGAAAACAATATTGCCGTCTCGCCCCGTACCACAACATTATTATGTTTTATCGCGACAGTCCCGTCGGATTCGCGCGCGATCGGCGCGGTACGGCCGCGCGTGCATTGCGCTTTCGTCGCGCGCGCATGCCGGCGAGACGGCCGACGGCGGTCCGCCGGCACGCCGTAACGCGGCCGCGTCGTAACCGTCGTCGACTCGACGGACCGCGCGAAAAGGTCGAGTGCCGCGGGGCACCGCGCGCGCGCACGACGTGACCGGAGACACCGGTTATCGTTACCGGCGTAGAGGACCGGACGGCGACCGTGCGCCTGGCGGGTCGCGGGTACCGGGTACACGTACCGCAGGGGACGGCTGTTGTGCCCGCGGCCCCGCCGACTTGATTTCTTAATATCCGCGTGTTATGATTTTATTGTTTTGCGCGCGACACACGGACGGGGTTCGCCCGAACTCGTTATTCCGCGCACGGAGTGGCGGGCGCACGCGGCGGCAATGTCGTGTCCGGCCGGACGCGACAAACGTTTCGCGGCGGCGGCGGCGGCGATACACGCGCGGCGCTCGTGTTTTCTTGTCACACTGGTTTTCCGTTTCGCTCTCCCGGCGCGGAGGGTGCGACAGCCTGCAAATTGCGGTCAAGAGCCCCGGCGCGCGAATAAACCCGCGCGTAAAAGGGTCAATTTCGCAGTAAATTACGATTAACATAAATTTCTGCCGGGCGTCCCGTCCGCTATTTAAGGGCGCGGTGGGAAACCCCGACCGGCCGCCAAGACCCGTCCGACCGTTAAAACCGATAAGTTATTATTATTGCTTTTTTTTTTCTCTCTCTCTCACTCTCTCTCTGTCTCTCTTTGAACGTATACGCGGATGTGTTACCTATTGTACGACGACGACGGCGACGCGGGTACATTATGTGTATAATATTTTAATGAAGACGGACGAAATAAACGGGGACAATGCGCGAAACAATATCTTCAGACCTCGGCCGGGTACGTCGTACACGACATTGTTATATTATGCGTTGCCCAACGTCGCCGCCGTCGTTCCCGAATCGTATTGTATACAGGGCGTCCCACGGAGATTTGACATATCCGATACCGTTTTTTTCCGTTCGATGTGTTCGAAATGTTTCTTTTGTCGGATAAACGTTGTGAAAAGTATATAAAAAAAAAAAGGCCCGAGGAAAGCGCAAAAAAAAGGCCCGAGGAAAGCGCAAGTGCTCACGCTCCACATAAAATCGCCGGACCGAGTGTTACGCAAATAGCATTGAAAAAAATAGGAAAATATGCCGAATTGTCCGACATTATAATCCGCCTAGCTCCACATAAAATCGCCGGACCGAGTGTTACGCAAATAGCATTGAAAAAAATAGGAAAATATGCCGAATTGTCCGACATTATAATCCGCCTATATAGTGCGCAGTACCGTGCGACTGACGCGATTGAAATAAAACAATTACAACAACCAAACCATTGATAACGACCGGAATCGTACGATAAGATCGGCGATGACAGCCGAACACGACCGTCTTGTTCAGATGCTCTTGTAATCGTTTTATTATTAAAAAAAAACAATCAAAGCGAAATAGATACGTATAGTATTTTTAAATATGCTGACAAACAAAAGACAAATTCGTGCGCGCGATATCAGTGACGTGCGAAACATATTTGATCCGGAATCAAACTAGGGATGTTCCACACGCGTTTCACCGAAACGTCCGGATCACTCGAACGCCAAAACTCCCGGTCCATACGTTTGTTAGATATCCGCGTGGCAAACACCCTGTATAAACACCGCCGCCGTCCGGTGAATGAAACCGCTGTCGCGGAAAAACGAAACTTCTAATCCGCTGCAGTCGTCGTCGTCGTATAATACACAATAATAATAATATGAATATGAATATGAATGTTAAACTCCGTGTACGACTCGGCGATATTTACGATTCGAGTTGACCAACGCCGTATAATTTATCGATCGTGAAGCCCGGACCCCGGGTGTACCGGCGGCGTGTGAATTAATTTTTTCCGTCTTTTTTTTTTTTTTTTTTATTATTATTTGAAACGGCCGGGAACGTTGCGTTTTAAACGTTTCGATAGATCCGCCGCGTACGTGTGTTATAGAGATTATATATTATTCCGTATTATTATAATATTATACGACAGAGGGTTACTATTCACGTTATTATTAGTATACGAGTACCTACACCGCAGACGCGGAGAAGACGTGGTCCGCGTCGGAAGGGTCAAATTACAAGGCGTTCTCGGTGGAAAATAATAATAAAAAAAAAAAGAAATAAAAATAATTATACGATTTCGCAATGTTATCAAACGGCGGCGGCGGCGTACGATGGTATTACGGGCGCGCAAACGGGTTTTTATTTTTTTTCGGAAAATGGTACGTATCGTGTTATGCGCGGCCCGAAAAAACGCATAAAGTGGCACACGCTGATTGCATCTATTGAAAGACCGAAAACCGTCTTATCCGCGAGAGCAATAAAAATATCGTTCTTTGTGCCGCGGTGGTATGAAAAAAAAAGAACAACAATAATAATACACGCGCACTTGAACCCTCTCATCGGTGCCAGCGCTTTAAACGCTTTAAATCGCGAGTATACGTTAATACCGTTTAACACCGGGCACGGTTCATTATTATTTTAATAGTTCTCGTTATTTCAATATTTCTTTCACGCTTCGATGTACCTAACTCGCACCCCCAGAACAAGATGGACCGCGATTCAAAATCTGATGGGGCAAGGGAAACATTTCCTCCCGATATAACAATCAATTTACCGTACATAAATAACAACGTTTTTTTGATAAAAACTTTTAAAAAGACTTTTAAAAAAATAACTTCACGACGTCTTGGCCTCCGGAACATTCCCATCTCTATAAAATTCATAATAGGTGTTTTCGTTCTGAAACCAAAACTGAGCGTGTTCTGTGCAGTCTGCGTAAGCATGTTTTTACAATAACTGTGTTATTACTATGTGCTTACGTCCTCTTAACGCATACAATAATATTATTATTCTCGGCGTCACAGTACATTGTATGTTTTTTTTTTTTTCACCAATACAACACTATTCTTTTTTTAAATATCGACATATCGCGTTTTGATCAATCGTAATTATAATATATTAATTTTCTGAAAATTGAAAGTTATTTTTGTTAATACTGACTTGTAAATCAAGACGAAATTTAAGACTGCCATTTTTAGATTTATATTTGTTTTGCGTATTTCTGCATATGATAACCGTTTTTTTTTAAACGGTAATCGCCAAAAAACGATACGGGAAAAAATGACAGGTAAAAAACGTCAAATGTATTTTACTTAAAAATGACTAATATTAGCGGCTAATTACAAGCTGTTGATCCCTGATCAAATAACATCCGTTGTATTGATATATATTCAAAAAGCATGCCCAGGGGTTTTTATTTTTAAGGAGGAGGGCTAAATATATTGTTTTTAAATAATAATAGTATTTAAACAAACATTATTTGAAGAATATTTAAATGGGAAAAGAGATAGGTATACCAAATTTTTTATTAGCTGTAGAATATAGTATACGATATTTTTGATTTATTATTATTGATTTTAATTAACTTAAAACTAATGTTTGTGATTTTTAAGTAAAAATGCATTTGTCGTTGTTTACCTTGTCGTATTTTACCCTTGTCGGTTTTTACCGTGTCGTTATTTACTCGACGTTTTTTTCCGTGTCATAATATTAAGTGACGTTATTTTTTTAGAGTCGCTTAAAACATAATGCAATACCGTCCCAGATTAAAATACGGCAGTGTTCCGCTTGAATTTCAAAATTATAAAATGCCACGACTATAAAATCCCAGAATTCGAAGGTATTTAAATATTAGGTAAGACATACGTACGTAGTTTTTAAATATAATACAAAATTATGAAAAATAACTTGTAAGTTTTATTGATAAAACTTAAAAATTGACACCCAAGTAAATATTTGAAATTTAAAATTCGTTTTTTTCAAAATCAATAAATTTTACGTACCGGCTTCAGGAGTGCGATATAGAAGTATAGACATTGTGATAATATTCAACGGTTAATTAATTCAGAATAGGGATGCATAATAATTTGTATTTATTTGTGTATTTTTATTACCGATAATAATGATCGATTTTAGATTATTGTCCGTATGACAACGGTGTCGGTAGAAAGTTGGAAGTGTAGACCATAAAGGGATAATTTACTTTCAATCTTAAATTACAAACAATTCTGGCACTCGGTTTATGAACATTTGGTCGATAGGACAGTTTGGCCTGGTACGAGATAAAAGGATAATATACGGAATTATGGTACTTTTGATTAAATATACACACATTATTATATCGACGGTGTTTTGTAAAAAGGGCGTATGTCACAAAAACACTGTTTGCAAAGAAACAGCAAAACAGTTTTTAATGATGTTTATCACGGAAAGCAATACAATTATTACTCGTACACATATAATACCTTGTACACAAAGTATACACGCATTGAAATGTGGTACACGCCCTTTTAACAAACAGTGTTGATTTAATTATATTTTAAAATGGCGCCTGAATATCTTTTTGTCGACATAACCAAATTTATTTTCTGTATTTAAATACGCTTTTCTACCAGGTTTACGCTCCTAATTTTTATGATTTTTCGGATACCAAAAACGTGTTTTTCGATTTTGTGTGGTGTACTCTCTTTTAACAAAACACCATCGCCGTGTATACATAACGTCCGCGTGTAGTGATAAAAAATAATTTTTTTCTTTGGCGAACGATTTGAAACGGGAGGCGTGAATTGAAAAAAAATGATTTCTCTACACAGGAACGGGTTACCCGAGAATGTGTGCCTACCGTTTTTTTGTTTTTTTTTTTATTGTTATTTATTTTTTTTTAATACCGTTTAATTGATGACGTTTGATTGACGTGATGTAGATATATACGCAGGATATGCGGGTTTTCTGGGTACACAGTCGAATTTCAAGAGATAAACTTTACCGCCGAGTGGATTCGTCTAATGAGAAAGCAAGGATGATGTTGATGTATCACTATCGCGGGTTCGTACGACGGGCCGCCCGCGGCAAGTTATAATATTATCTCCCGACCGCCGGGAACGTCGTATACAAGTTATTATTATTATTATTATTATTATGCATTTCTTGCGAATATAACGCCGAAATCGCGATGAAACGATTTATTATTATAATTACGTTCTTTACAATCAGAACACGGCATTTGGTCCGTCCTCCCGCGACTCGGTCCGCGATTTCAGTACGGCAGTTATTGTGCGTATATTTTATAAAGACGTTTTTATTGATCTTTTGCATAAAAGCAATGAAAACGTGCATAAAGCCCGCGGTTTGTCCGCTCTCGACCGTATTATTATTATTGTTATCATCGTTATTATGTTCACCGGTCGAGTGCGCGGCGGCGGTTTGATTTTCGAATCGGTCGCAAAAAGTATAAAAAAATAAACCTATAAAGCTTTATTACACGGCCATCATCGCGATCGTAATTATTCGTATTGGCTTGAATCTAAGAAAACAAAGTCACGGAAAAAAACGATGGCAACAAAAAGTACTACCCCACCCCATACCAAAGAAACCATACATGTAGACAGATTTCGCTGAAGCAAAAAAGACGAAGAAAATAAAATACAGAAACTAAACATAAAATAGTTTTATAAATTATAATAAATATCGTACACTACATGGTATTGCTAATGTAAAGTTTATTTTCATAAACATGCGCGTAAATGATTATGCACAACCGTGCTTTCGAGTTGCTGTATATATTTAATACTAAATACTTTTACTATTTTAATATAATATACATTTAGCCCCTCCCATAAAAAAAAATCCAGGGCAAACTTTTGGAGTATATAGCCATACGACGGATGTTATTTGATTATTTGATCGGAGAATCGGACAGCTTGTCGTTAATATTGGTAATTTTTAAGTAAAATACATTTGACGTTTTACGTTCTGAGTGTAGCAAAGAATGTATTGGTTAAAGATATTAATTTTTTTTATGTGAACGCTTTTCTAATCAGAAATTTTGATCCGATTTACAACGATAACCCTTTTTTCTGAAAGGGAAGGTACTTTAAAGTGGTGATTTTTCGATTTTCCTGGATATTTCTTCAACAAATTGTAAAACCGGAAAAATCGGTACATTTAACAAATATTTTTAAAGAAAATATAATATAATGCCTATTTAATTATATTACCATAATATGACATATATATTGTTGACAAAGCATCACTATCAATTGAAATCCGCTCAGAATCGTTTTTTCGTTAGCAATGGTTTATCGTTGCTTACAGGTATACATTAAATTAACTTTAACATTGGCTGCGTTATCCTAGAATAGCTTTTTCACCTTGTGCTTGTCGTCTTCAAGGCGGCATTCCACTGATACCGTGTGCCGTGTACTGTGTAGACCGTGTGGACCGTGTAATATCTAACAATATGATTGGATTAGTAATATCATACCGGTAATTTAGGTACCGCGATAACCGTAGTTACCGCTTGTTACCATAAAGTTGAAAATATTCAACTATTCGTCGTGTGGTTATTAATGGTATCATAATATCCATGGCAATTTTTCAATTTAGCTATTTTTTGCTGCTGGTGACAAAATAGTTTTATTATTATTTATTTTGTCATGTTCGTACTTTTGTATCGTTGATCTAAAATAACTGTTAAAATTATAATTTTTATTTGTAAAATTTTAATTGCTCACGTGATACATTTCCATATCCGTATTATATTTTCGTTTGGACATAGCTACTAAGTTGTAACCAGTGCATACTCAATAAAAATATAATATACTTGTTGTTTTCGGATTTTAAACTAATCAGTAATCCGACATCAACCTACCTTTTTTTTTTTCTTTTTTTTTTATCAAAGGTCTAATTTGGTTAGGTAATCACATATTGCGGTAAAATATCGTTAGATATTACACGGCCCACACGGTGTCAGTGGAATGCCGCCTTAATTTGAAAAAGAATCGATTCTCGTTTTTATTCCTTAGAAAAAAAAAAAAAAATGACGGAATCCCGAATGAATTAATAATTCCCCGACTGCACCGTCGCAATATCGCAATATTACCGCATTAGTGTTATCGCAGCGCCGCCGAACTAGAGATTTTATTTTTTTCTTCCGAATTTTATCGACGTCGCCCCCCTCGACACGGCGGCGGCGGCGGCGGCGGCGGTTGTCGCGTTTTTTTCACTAGGTTCTCGCGGTTTCTCTACTCCGCGCGTCGCGTTCTTTTGCGCAACACGCGCGGCCACCGAACGCATCGCCCCGGCACCGTCGCCGCGGTGGGGTCGCGCGACCGATTGTGTCCGCATCGTCTCACCCTCGGGTACCCGCCCCGTCCGATCCGCGCAAGAGGTGCGCGCATAAATATTATTACTGTTTATCATAATATTGTAGTATATCGGGTGTTCGGCGACAAAACGTCACGACGACGGTACACGCACGCGGCGTTTGGCCATAATACCGGCGGCGGCTGTACGGATTTTCACACCCGACGGCCGTACAATAACGAACAACAACAACAACAACAACAATGACGACAACGGCGGCGGCGGCGGCGGCTCTCTTCCCGCCGGCACCTATGCCGTCCGCTCGCCCTGCGCCGTCGGTTCGCCCCGCCCTCTCCTATCTTCCCGCCGACCAACACCCTACCCCCCCNCCCCATCACCCCCTCCCAGCACGCCGCCGCCGCCGCCAATCTTTTCCTCTCCGTTCCGTCCGTTTGTTAATTTTTTCCGCGCTCCCGGCGTCCGCCGCCGCGGTCTGCCCCCGTCGCGGTCCCGGCGCGATGTTTTTCCCGCCCCCCCCCCTAGGAACGCGCGCGATACGCGCCAACACGTCTGTCGGCGCGCCCGGCCCGCGGCTTTCGTGCCGCGCGCCCGCGATTTCCGCCGGCGGCACGCGCGCACGGGCCCGCGGACTGTGCATTTTCGTTTCTCCGTTGCGCCCGCACGTGGTGTAGACCGTGCGACAGTAGCGACGACAACGACGCCGACGGCTGACCACGCCGTTTCGCAAACGTTATATTGATGTCCATAGTACACCGCGCGTCCGAACGCCCCGGATCGCAATAACGACGCGCACGTCGACGATTCGCTGGCCGATCGGCCGTTCTTTTCACAGTGCGTTGTCCGTTTTGTTACGCGGTGCCGCGGCGATTCACGGCGTTACATGCAAACGGGCAAATAATATTCTGTTTGTGACGTACCGGCACGCGAACGCTCGCAAAAACCCCGGGGCCGCGCCGAGGGGACGCCCGTGGCACACGAATATTCCGAAACGAAATCTATACGCGCGGCCGCTCGGGACACTCGGGTGCCGCGCGCCGCGATCGGGGATGGCTCCAGGGGGTGGGGTGGGGGGGCCCGAACAAAAAGCTGTATTTAATTTAACGTTACACACACACGAACGAAACACACTTTGAACTCATTCAGCGACGAATACGTGTCTGGAAAAAACGTGGACAATGTAATAACTTCATACTATACCTCGGATTAACACATTTCCACCATTACGAGGGTATGGGAGAGGCGGACAGGAGGCCGCGCGGACATTTACGCCTCTGGGTCGCCAAATATCATAACACGAATAAAATTATAATTATTTATATCATATACGTATGATTTAAAATTGTTTAAAAAATAACTCAAGTACGGGGAATAAATGTTTACCGATGTTAATCTCGAGAGTGTAAAATTGAATTTTCACGTTGTTATTAACGTTCATAATGTACTTAGATGTAAAATGTAACTTTCGAAAATTGCAATATTTCAATATTCACGAATCGCTGTCTAGAATACTAAGTTGAAAAAAAATCTCAACGCGATTAATTATGAGATTTGTTCGAATTCCCTGATGTGATTTTTCTGTTTGTAAATCAATCGTCTAAAATACAAAAAAAAAAAAATCGAATTAAAAATATGCACTCCGTTATAGGAAATTTGGGTACGGTGCCGTGTATATTATACGCCCAGTTGCAACTAGAGGGGTTGTAGGGGTTTTTTAGCATCCCTCAAGTTTAAAACGAGCACTGCCAAAAAAACCCAATCATCTTTTTCAAAGTAATGACTAAATATTTTATCTATATGTATTTCACAATTAATGAACAGAACAAAATATAGATTTCCTGCAGACAAATCCATGTGTACATGAAAAATAATGTTAACAATTTCCGTATACAAAATTTTAAACGAAAACTGAAGTTGCTTATTATAAGAATCGGGTAAATGGGATTGTGGGGCACAGTCCCCGCGTGTTTTTGACGTGTCCATAATTTTAGCGGCCACAAAGTTGGTAGTCTAGTTGCGCCTATGAATTTACACGTCTATGTAAAAAAGAGTAACTTATTGTAAAATCATTTTTTTGTTTGTTTTCATTTTATCGTGAACGGTAAGATTTACAATTCTTAAAATATCACGGAGTTTATTTTCCGTATAATTTATCGATTGCAATGATTTACAATAATTACCATGTGTTGCCATAAAAAAAAAAAACAAAAAAAAAAAACGGTACATTACGAGCGATTTGTTTTGAACGAATATTGTCACCACCCTCAGTTGTAATAGCTATCTCGCGGCAACCAGAACGAAATCTATATAGTGTCAACAGGATGTAGAATCTACAGATACGGTGCACCCTCCCGTTAAAAAATAACATCCAGACAGACGAGGTAATGGTCGGAGGACAAAAACACTTAGTGCCGGTTCGAGATAAATATTTTTTTTAATTTACAGTTTCATTTTCCGAAATTGATTTTTAACGACTTTGCGCACACAAATTATACACATATTTATGTAACGCGTACATTAGCTGTTACGCTCGTATTATCAAAGGGATACGAACGTATAATCATAAAAAATATTAAAAAAAAAAAAAAAAACCGTCTATCGTAGCACTGCGGGTCCTTGTATTTGTATTATTATTATACGGGATTTAGTGTCGCGCCGAAACAACCGACTGTTATACGAGCTACGCGTACCTAATATAATTATGTTGAGTGACTGACATAATATTTTAGATTTTATATACTAAACGTGTGCATGATAGACGGTATAATATTTCGTGGGTTGAGCCAAATAACAGTTTTTAATATAGGTAATAGCATTGTACGAAAAGAAAAAAAAAAGATGTAGAAAAAAGACGATTCTGCCCACCACAGGTAGGCAACCGACGCGAATGGGTAGCCGCGGAAGTGGTGGGACACACAGGGTAATTTAGTTTGTGTAATGTATACGTAACGATAATAAATCATTGAAAATGAAAAATCACGATTTAGAGCGGAGAAAATATGTGAGTAGTGTTTTTTTCCCTTGCCGCCAAGGTAACCCGAAAATCAACAAAACATCAAACTTACTATTTTTTTTTTTTTTCAATAGTTAACATCAGATTTTAACGAATAAAACGAAACTACCTTTCAAATTATTTATAGGTATAAATGAACTTTGCTTTCAGTTGATATTTATACTCCAGAAGTGGAAAACTTTGATGTTTTACTCTTCGAGCTTAAGTTATGGATGCACAAAATGTACGGATTTAATAATGTGCCGAAATCAGCTCTCCGAGCTCTTTCAGAGTTTACCCAACAAACAATCCACCCCCCTCCCTCCCCAGAACAAAATCATAACTACACCGCTGTACGTTCCGAGATAACGACGTTATTTCATTACTCTAGTGCCTACATACATATATATATATATATATACAAGGTGATCAGTCTATCACAAGAGACTAATTATCTCGGAAAGTATTAACTTTTTTTCGGAATAAGTTTTACAGAAAATTTAAAATCGAGATTATAGTTCTACAATTCTACGGAAATCGTGAATTTCAACACAAAAATGTATTTTTAACTAATACTCCATCGGTTTATGGAATCAATTTTATTATACGTTATCGTTTGAAAATCAAAAGTGGTGGTTAGTGGTTTTACCCCCGAAAATAAGAGCGACGAGAAATAACGTAAAATCGTAGAAGCGCTCGTTTCTATAAAACATATTCGGAAAAAAGTCAACGCATCCTGAGATAATGAGCGTCTCGCGGTGAATCGATCACTAGGGCTCGGAAGTTATAGAAGTCGCACGTTTTTCTACGTGCGCTGGATTTATAGCGGACCAAGCTTGGAATTCTTACCGTACGGTGCACCGCGATGGACAGTTTAAAAACCGAACATTTACCATGCGTGTTTCGTTAATTTTTAGAGAAACAGTGCAACAGTCTCATCGATTTTCATCGATTTTCGCAGCATATTCGTACGCGTATTATTTGATATTTGTTTTAAAAAAAAAAAAAAAATTGATTTCCCATCTCAACCGTCGCGTTTTAAATAATATCGAATACGAAAAACGTAGTCGTTCATTGTCCCTACCTTGTCCTATCTTCCCGACGTCCCGGCCCACAGCGGCGGCCATTATCCTAGGACGGCCACTTTTCGCGCATGTTTCACGATTCCGTCGCGAGCACCTGTAAACCCCGAGCCCTGTACGTTTACGATACGTTGCCGTTGACTTTACGGTCCGCGGGGCCGATGTATTTTCGAAAACGCGGCGGCCGGGGAACGGCTCGCCCGCGACGATAACTCCGCGGCGGCGGCGGCGGCAGCGTGCAGAAGCGCGAAATTTCATTACCGCGGTACAATGTAAAACGCGGCGCGCACGTTATTATGATAATACGCGGGCGCGTGCGTGCGCGCGTTATACTGTCATGATACAACGCGTAACGTCTGGCGGCGGACCACCGCATTTCGCACACACGACACCGACATAGCCGGTAACCTCTCCCGGCTGACAAATCGGTCGTCATTTATACGCGCGCACGCAGAAACGTCGCGCATCCCGCACGTTACGCATCCGCTCCCGCACCCCCCTAGTTCGCCGCCGCCGCCGCCGCCGCGTCCCGATCCCAAATGAAATTCACCATTTATTGCGCGTTCCCCCACCCCCCCGCCGCCGCCCGCGGATAATATTAATATGCGCGCGTATATTATATTATAATACGGGCGGCCGTCGCCCGTGTGTTGCAATTTCGCTAATGGCACCGGCGTAACGGCGCCGCGCGCAGACCGTGTGCCGCGCGAGCCCGCGCCGCCGATCTCCCGCTTAACGACGTCCCATAACTGTCAATGCGCACAATGACGTCCCGGTCCGCGGTGCCGGGCGGCGTCCGCCGGGGCGGGCGAGGTTAAATATTTCCGAAAACGAAAATGAAAAAAAAAAAATTTATAATCCGCACGTCCCCGAAACCCATTCCGGGCGTCCGGCGCGATGACCGGTCCCGTCCGTACACCTAACCCGGTAAATCGTCCGCCGTTATTGTAATTCGTTATCAACGGCGCCTCCGACGCGCGCACGTACGCCGGCCACGGTCGCATTAGGGATCGTTTTCGAAACGATATTTCGCCCGACGCGCGTTACCGCCGTGCAGCGTTGTGTGTCGCCCGAGCGTCGCGAACGCGTCCGCGGCGAGAAATCAATCGCGCGCGGCGCCCGTTTCCGAAAGGGTTGGCCGGCGGGGGGTGGGGGTAGGGTGTAGGGGTATTGCCCCTGAATGTGTGTTACCGCCCTACCGCCGAAAACGCGCGGTACC
This sequence comes from Cinara cedri, assembly GCA_902439185.1. Taxonomy (NCBI): domain Eukaryota; kingdom Metazoa; phylum Arthropoda; class Insecta; order Hemiptera; family Aphididae; genus Cinara; species Cinara cedri. The sequence continues at coordinate 1,246,653 of CABPRJ010000962.1, read as the reverse complement.
GCGATGAGTGCACCGCACACGTTGCGATGTGACACGAGTTGTGCGTGGACAAATTGTGGACAATGGAATTTTTCAAAAAAAAAAAAAAAAAAGCCGTCCTAGGATGACGGGGGGACGGTCGCAGCCGCTGTTCCGGGTGAGAAGTAGACGGAGCAGTGTAGGGGATGTTCAACGTACGTCTTCACGCAACGATTGACCATCGCTAACGTAAAATAACGATTCCGAGCGGATGTTCGGTTGGTAGCGTTCCTTTGTCAACGATACATATGACATGCTATGGTAAAATAATTATACATGCATTATGTATAATTTTCTCTAATAACATTCGTTTAATATTGTACCGACGTTATTCTTAAGTTTTTCCCGTTTTTTTTTTCCTTTCGGAAAAATCAAAAAAATGACCTCCTTAAAGTCGCGCCTCGAGAAAATTTCCTTTCAGAAAACGGTCCGCATTGAATTCATCGGAGCAAGATTTCTGGTAGAATTTTTCGTACACAGTATAAACAAATACAATCTTCGTTCCGCTCAGAATCTAAGCGATTCTTATAAAGTACCTACTATATTTACGGTGAAATCAAATGTCGTACTTCATTTTGTATTATTATCATTTATCAAGCTTCGAGTTCGCTAAACTTACATTTAAAGCAGTTTACGATTTACAATGATACATTTGAGTTTCTATATCGAAATGAAAAGCTCAAAGAAACCGAAGACGGTGAATTAATAAATTATCGTAAAGATCTTCATATTTATCTGATGGGTGGCAAGTACAAATATATTGACGGAAATTAGTTATAACATTAACTACTGAAATTTAAATTTCTCGTGAAAGAAAATACAATTGAATTTCGATTTCTGTCTATATAGGTACTAATCATATTAAATTGCTCATTACCAATCATAACTATTTCTCTTCGAGTAATATCAGTCGGCTTCTATTGAAAGATTGTCCTCGGAATTAGAATTAATAAAAAGTTATCCTAGGTGTGCCACGTCACAAACCAGACAGACTNCTACTGAAATTTAAATTTCTCGTGAAAGAAAATACAATTGAACTTCGATTTCTGTCTATATAGGTACTAAACATATTAAATTGCTCATTACCAATTATAATTATTTCTCTTCGAGTAATATCGGTCGGTTTCTATTGAAAGATTGTCCTCGGAATTAGAATTAATAAAAAGTTATCCTAGGTGTGCCACGTCACAAACCAGACAGACTGGACTTGAAACATTATCAATGGAAAAAGATATGGCTGAAGTCGTTAAATATGATTTGATATTATAGACGATTTCGGAAATGAAAAAACAAAACAAAAATCTGTTTAATTTATTTATTGGATATTGTATAAACTTTTTATCTAATTAGTAGCTCCGAAATATATTGAAAAGTATATTATGAATAATTTGTATGATGGATTATTTTATTTATTAGTGTATCCAAGCGATTTCGGTTTTCCTAAATAGTATAAAATATATTACACCTCTGTTAAATATGTTATTTTATAATAGACTGCTGAAAAAGATATTAGAATCGGTGCTCTCATTTGTGAATACAATAAGGAGACGAAAATATCAAAAGGCCACCGAAATGACGGTCCTCCCCTGTACAGTGAATGAATCCGGCCGGGGTTTCGTACCGATCGCCAATCAATTTAAACGCACTCATTATTTTCGGGGCCTCGATTTTTTCCGAGTCTTGTCGAGGACCTTGTCGATACGTCTAAAATAATTATATATCGGAAGAAATAAAATATTAAAGCCACGGGTGACTTGCTTACCGGACGCTTGTAATATTGTTTTTGACGACTCCGATCGGTATGTTTATAGCACTTGAAAAACGTTCACCGATACAGCCGGCCATAAACGTACCGAAGTGCCAATACAATTCGTTCGAATTGTTCGCGTCACAACAATACTTCACGTTTATACCGTCGGTACCGCGGAACTTAAGGATTGACCGCGTCGCGTCACCACTGATTCCGAATAGAACCGAATTCGCAAGGCCCTAACACAATAGCGGAAACATCATCTCTGCGAAACCCTGCAATCTGTTTAAAAAAAAAAAAAAAAAAAAAAGGTAAGCAGAATATTAGTTATTAAATTTTGCTAAAACTATAATCCAACAACTTCCAGTATGCTAATGATAATAGTAATTATAACTATGTCTAGTCAATTTTCATTTGTTACCTTTTGTACGTTGTAAACGTATTGCGTAGACTGGATGGGCCCAATGTCGGTCACTTGTCGTACGACTCTAATCGTATCCGTCGGATAGCCAACAAACGTAGTGACAAAATTCCCATAAACAGAAATATGAATCCGATAAATTACGGGTTTGTTGTTCGCTAATTCGAATTATGGTCTAACCCACCGTCCAATCCAGGTACGAAATCGTACGTCGGAAATATTCTGTTTCCAGGATCGATTAAATTCTCCGGCGTATCTGACAAGATTTTCCGGTAAACCGGTTTCGACAATTCTTCACTAAAACCGAAATATTGAAGTGACCGGCATAATTTTGATTAGTGCGGACCATAATCTCGTGTAAAATCCACGAAATCCCGCTTTTTGGATTTCTTTACGCATCAACGGCCGCCGGGTTTGTGTTTCGGACATTTGGACACGCGATTTAACCACGTCCATCGGGTATGCTACGAGCCGCGTCCCTAGGCCAGCTATTGATCCGGACGTCACCGGGGTCGACAGATCAGATTTTTCTTTTCGTTCACCAGTTGGATTCAAAAATTTCTGACACCGTTCATACAATCCGAAGAACAACGTTTTACAAACGAACTCTCTTAATAATGCGCACTGCAGTCCACGGTATGGACCTCTGAGTCCGTCGGCCTTCAGTGTTTGTTTTACCGCCGGCTTTACCAATGGAAGGTTTGGACGTACTTCTCTGAAGCAATCGTATCCTTGCTTTCAAATTTTTACTAACTCGACGCAGTAAAGTACCGGCGAGGTAAATAGCTGGAAGGGTGTAATTAATTTTTGTGCGACGAAAATAGATATATTCGCATTTCATCGCATATGTATAGAGGCAGTTACTTCTTATAAAAAAAAAAAAAAATGTATAATTTTTATTATAGTAACAATTTTTATCATATCGCAATTATTTACATTTTCCTGTGTATAAATTAACGACTTATTTTTTTTAACTATAAGTATTCAACGAACGACGTTTATACTAACCGATTAAATACTTCTGGCAAACATAATATTGTGGTTTTTGACCCGCTCGACAACGTATGTCGCCAAACTTCGGCAATGGCCGTACGAACCGACCATGACCGCGTTTTCAGCAGAGTTCGCCAACAGAGCCGGCACACAAACGACATACAGTCCTCGGATGCCCCGTCCTCGGCCAGTCATGTACAACGAAGAGAACATGTTTTTATATAAATTAGGATATAATTGCATGTTCGTTTTCACCATGTCCAGCGGTTGTCCGACAGAGGAAATTCCGCCGGTAATACCGTCCGGCATGTCGATTAGTTTACAAATCGTATCGAAATCGCGTTGAATGTATACGAGTATAGTAAAATATGCATCGATTACAATTATTACAATTATTACAATTATTACAATAAAGTACAGTGGAACCTCGGTAACTCGAATCAGTCTGGGGCAAAAAAAAATATTCGGGTTATCGAACATATTTAAAAATAATTATCGAGTATATTTCGGATCAACGTGTACATTTACCAATAACGTCCGAAAATAAACGTTAATATCGTAGGTTATATCGTTTTTTTTATCTTATCAAATTTAATATCGTGTCTTTTAAGCATTAAGTGAAGATTGATAACACATATACGTTCTCGGTATATTTCAACAAAAATAAAATCCATGTATCGACGTTTGTGGTCAGTTTTTAAAATATCACAGAAAAAAACCGTAGGGAATCTAGAAATGTGTATTCGAATAAAGTGCTACCGGGCAAAAATCTCCCCGTCGTTCAAGGTGCTGTCAGAAAAAATCGGAACATTTTACTGGCCAAAAAAAAACTCAGTATACCTAATACCACCGTCGTCATGCCGAGAGTATAATATTAAATGCATACCGTTTTTATACGATTCGTTAAAATGTTGGTGTTCAATTTGGTTCAACTAAGGTTCAACGAGCCATATAATATGTGGATAATAGATAAAATAGGCAACTATAGATAGCCCACTGTATGATTAAGACCCACACGAATATTACGCAGTCAGCAGTTCTATACTAAGAGCTACATTTTTTATTTAGTATATATGTATATTTACTTTATTTATTTACGAGTAGTATTAACCGTTTTAATAATTTTCTTTTTACTTTATAATTTTATTAAATAAATAAATATATATATATATCATATTATAGTCAAATTATTAGATATGAATTAAATATGTTCTCTAATAATATCTGATCAATAGTGTATCTATTTTCCTGGTAAAATCAAAAAAAAAAAAAAAATTCCCTCTTAAAGTACCACCCCAGTCAGATTTCCTTTCAGAAAAATTGTAAATCTGAGCGAAATTGTTTGTAGAAAAACAGTTTACGGAAAACGAAAAAAAAAAAAAAAGGTAGTAACGCTTTTCAACTAACACGTTCTACATTTCGTACACTTTCCCGTTTTTCACCGGTTTTTCCGATTTGTCGGGAAAATCGAAAACGGCCTACAAATATAAGCCCGAAGCCTGAGCGCCGGTCTCGGTTTCAATATCACTTTGTGCGGATGTTTTACCGCGCAGTCGCCTCGTTTCTATACGTTTAATATTTTCCCTACACACGGACAGGTCCCTATCGCTGTGCGCTCGGAAACTAAAAGAACCCGTCAGTGAGTGACATTCGCACGCCGGACGCACCGACGACGTCGGCTCTCCCTCCCCCCCCCCGCCACCGGGTGTAATTAACTTTAACTGCTTTCTCGTGTTTCGGATTGTTTACAGCGAGTGTCGCGGGGACCTTTGGCCGGGGAGGGGGGGGGCGGACAACAATAATAATATTACGACGGCGACAGTTGACGGGCAAAACGCGCGGCGCGGCAACAACAATAAGGGTAACGACAGTAATAATAACAATAATAATAATAATAATCGTTTTCGTGTACGGGGAAACGGCCGCCGTCGATTAGAATGATTAGTATCGATTCAATCCGACGATCTGTACCGATACGGCACACATATACTCTCGTGTATTCCCGTACGCCGCGTATAAAATAACGCGTCCCGACCGACCGATTCGTCGTGGCCGCCGGGCGGATCGCGCCGAAACTCTGCGCGCGGGGACGGCCGTTACGGCGCGGGCGTACGTTTTAAGAACAGATTTTTTTTTTTTTTTTTTTTGAAAATTCCGCCCCTAAGGCGGTAAAATCACAGGGGTTTTCGCGTATATTACGCACGGACAACGGTAACCGCTTGTTTGTTTATTTTCGTTTGTTCGCGGGTCACGTCGGTGTCGCGGACGGCCATTCGGATGCCCCGGCGAAGAAAACCGTTGCAATCGCGGCCGTCGCCGTGCGCTTTCCGCCTACGCGCGTTATCGTTCGGTTCCGTAAACGAATACGGGCGAAACGGGGGTAATAACGAGAGACCCGGCGCGGACCATGCCGGCCGCGGGACGGCCGACACAACACACGAGAAGAGTGGGTGGGGGCGGTCGGCATTTCGGCAAAGCGCGTCCCGGGGCCGCGGCGCGCGCGTATAAATTAACGTTTTTCGGTTGACCGGTTAAAGTGCGGCGCGCGCGGTCCGCGTCGCGTCCAGGCCGCCCGCCGGGACAGATGCGTGCCGGAATACGTTCCCGTGTGTTATTATCGGCGGCGGCGGCGGCGGCGCTCGATTTAATTTCGGTTGGAAACCGTCACGATCGTCGGTGAGGGGCGAGGGGGTGGGGCACCGAAACCCACTGACAGCGTTGTCAAAGTGTCAGCCAGACGGACGGGCGGTCGCGTCTAAATACGGGCGAAATACTATTGTGTACGATTGTTACGTATCCGAGCCGCGTACTCTCGCGTTTCTTTTTCCGCCCTCTCGTTTCCCTATACACGCGCGCGCGCACACACACACACACACATATATACTTATACGTATACGTATACGCGCGGTCTCTGTTTATTAAAACTCGTCGTATTAGTGTGTGCGGGGCGTGTGTGTGCGCGATGTGTGTGATTTTGTGATTTATAGCTTTCGGCGAGCGACTCCGCGGTAATGGAATTCCGGTTACGGTCGGCGGCGGCGAGTATTTTTAAAAGACGTCTCGAGTCGCACGTTTTCGGGGCCGAAAACGGCGGAAACCGTCACGCGTTTACGTTTTCTGATTTTTTTTTTTTCTTTCACCCCGATCCGAAAACGAGCCGCTAATTTGACAATAGCTGTATTAGAGTAGTCCCCGGCCGGGCACGGGGGCGACGCGTATATTTCGGGAACGGACCGAACGAGACCGCCGGCGGAATCGCGGGTAACCAGGGTGAAGAGGGGGCGCCGTGGCGCGGGAGGGTTGGTGGTTGGTCGGGGCGGAGGCGACTCCGGCGCCGCGTCATACGGAGCATACCGCGAGCGCGCCCGTCTGATTCCCCCGTTTCGCTCGCGCCGGTTTAAATCAATTTTAAATCGATTTGGCAACGATTGTTTGAAATTATACAATATTGTAATATTTCAATAAAAAAAAAAAAAACATTTTTTCAGTCAGTTCGCGAAAATGATTAAATTATATTTTTGAAAAAAGAAAATAATTTAAATTTGGCCTGTACAATATTCATAAAACTTGACCTCTGTAAAACGTTTATATAATAACTAGGGCTGGGATTTCGATGCACTTAGCGTTTTCTCACTCTCTCCCAAAGGTTGCTGCGCAATACTCGTTCGGTCTCAAATCTATATACCATGTACTTTTAAATGTGAATAAAAAAAGTTTATTTTGCATCTTTTAGTGATTTTTGAACATGTTTAGTTTTTAATTTTTTAGGACATTTTTAGAGCTTTTGGATACAAAATATGAATTTCATATTTTATATTAAGATTTTTACACACAGACAATGTTATTTGAACGAATTCTTTGCCTTCTAATTGTTTTCACGCCTATTTTCTGGAAATTAAAACGACAAAAATTAAAAAAACTATTAATGTAATACGAACGAATGTCACAGCCCGGCCAGGTACGGGCGACGCGTGTTTCGGGAACGAACCGAACAAAACCGATGGCGGTTGTGATTACGATCCATCAAAACGTTTAGAATAATATTTTTTTACAAAATGGCTATTTTGAACGTTTTCCAAAGTGAATAGATAAATTAGTAATTTTTTTGTTTTATGCTCGGGGGGGATGAAAATAAGAAATTGATTTTTCTCTATATCGATATAATTGTACCGTCCGAAACTACGCGGGTATTATTTGGTTAAACGGGGAAAAAACTAGCGTAAACTCGAGCGTAAAATATATTTGTACGCGTAAAAAAAAAAAAAACCCGGCCGACGCTGCTGACGTGATACTACCGCTCGGTTGTGGCCGGGGCACCGGACACGCGTAACGGTAAAACGTGCACGAAATATTAAACGGTAAATACTCGAACGTAATGCACTTTAATACGCGGCAAACGGCGGCGGCCGTTGTATTTCGTGCGGCGGGCGTTCCCGGTCGGTCGGGTAGAACTACAAACGGAGTATAAACATTCGGGATAATACACGCTTATAGTAACGCTACGCGCACGTCGATCGATTCGTTGTATTTTATTTTCACGCGTACGTTTTCATTCGTGCATACGTTTATTTGCTCTGTCTGTTTATCTATCGAAATATTATACGGGACCCGATTGCGCGCGTTCATCATTTACGCGCGGAATTACTCGGAACGATTTTTGCGAAATAAAAAATATTTATTTTATTCAAAAACCGAATACAATTGATTTTTGTGCAGTTGTGTCAGCGTATAAGTATACACGCGGATTAGCGGAAACATTAAACTTTAAACTTTAAAAGGTGGACGGGCCAAGGGGTCAGGACAGTCGATGTAGTCATTTAATAGCCTATAAATAAAAATGTACGTCGAGTCGAAGGATTCAAGACTTAAGTAAGCAAATAAATGATCGTAAGTTTTACGCGGGGAGTTCTGGGTACGTTACATTTGACAGCTAAAAAGCGCAAAATCTTGCTTCGAACTTTCACAATAGTAGACGTTAAACTTGTCGACAACGCAACATTGTCAACCGAACTCCGCTCAGACATTTTTTTCCGCTGTTTTTCGTTAACAACGGTTTATCGTCGATTACATTAAATTTTCCCTCTATTACCTGGCCGACTTCTCGCTTGTAACAGTGGCGCGCCCGTCAACAGTGTCGGCTTTTTCATATTTTACTCTCGAGTTGTTTTTTACGTCGTGTTATTCGCAAGTTAAACAGAAACGAACTGTAGAATATCATAACGGATTATTAGTTGAGTTATGTTATTCACGTGAATCGTATTTTTCAAAGGCTTCGCGGGTACGAATTCGGGTTACTGCCGTCGCTACCCCGTCACCGTGCGATGCACGTCCGTTTGTTTTCGTTCGATAAATTGTCCGTTCGACAATAATTCCATTCCGGTTTGAATGCGATACGTCCCCCCGTGTCGTCCGACTACGTTATTATCGCCGCGCACGATTCGACGCGCGTACAACAATAATTATTGCGATATCGCATCGGACACAATGCGCAACGGCGTACGTTACGATAACTTATTGCCTATAATTTAGACGGACAACAACAGACAGAACCAAAAACTATATTGCCGATGCGCGCCGATGTTCTGTCGCGCCGTCCCTGACAAGTTTCGCGCGTAAGTTACGACCGTGAAAAAAAACAACTCCCCCCGTCGAACGTAAACCCGCGACTTTCCGCCCGAAATACCGGTATGCGCGGATTGCGCTGCCCGTGCGCGACTTTTCGTCGTTTCGTCCGTCCGGTCGCGACACGACACGCGTCCCGCGGAGAGGGTCGCCACTCTTGTCGGCCCGCGACCCCTTGTCGCGGCGCGCCTTTTGTCGTCCCCGAACGGTTATTACCCGGTCGGCAACCGGACCGGTCCGCCGGCGCGTTTACGGAAAATCGGATCCGCCGCGTGAATCCGGTTTGAACGGATTCGTCGTGTGCACGGGCGCCGCGAAACGCCGCGATCGCGTCGCAGCTGCCCCGAGGACGTTACGCGGCGTTTCAAGCTCGCGCGGGTACGTTCGTCGCGCGTGGCCCGGGTCGCGGCGGACGGCCCTGTTTTTTTTTTTTTTCTCGGTCTGTCTAGAGGTTCTCACGCGGGGCCAAAGTCCGCGTGCGACACGACGCCCGAGTGTCCGGCCGCACGACACGATTTGACGGGTGACCGACGGGTGTCGGCGATCACCACCGGTATCCGCCGTCATTTACACGCAATTGCCGTCGTCGTCGTCCCGAAACGTTCCCGTATCGCGGGGACGCGGCGTCGTTTCAACGATAACGATATTATCGTATCGCGCAACGGCGGTCGTAGCGGACACGACGCGACGCGGTCACTAATACGATACAAAAACGCCGCGCAATAAACACCGTAATAAACCGCGCGGCCTAATAATTACCGCGGTACTTCCCGGCCACGGTCCTTGCCCAACGGCGAAATTCGATTAAACGCGTTTCCCCGTTCCCGCCCTCCCATCGCCTCATCGACGGCGACCGATCGCGGTCGTCGTCCGGTTATTCGTCTTCTGCGGGAACGGGAACGTACTATAATACGTTTCACCCCGGGAGTGTACCCCTGTAAATCGATGACTTCAATGATAATAAAAACAATAATAATAATAAACGGATTTTCGTACGTTCCCGATTTTACCCGTTTGGCGGTTGAATTTTCAAAAATAATTCCCTAGTGGACGCTATCGGTACCTGCCGTCGAAATTTCAATTTTCTGATCACACCGGCGTATTGGACACTGTGTGTCGATAGTTCGGTCAGTTTCTCTACATTTACATACGTACCTACAGGTTTACTATTTTAGAAACGCTTTAATAATTTGATAATAAGCGTGCGGGTTAAATCGCGTAAAAGTGGCGTTGACGGTTATTGGAGGAGGGGGGGAGCTCGGGGACTAAAGCTTCCCCCGGAAAACTGTCAATTAATTTTTTTTCAGAATTTATTTTTATCGATATCTTGTAAATTCTCATTTTTCATCAACTGTCAACGAAGATAACGAGATTTTTTTTTAACTCTACGATAGAACTTTATACATTCGATCATATAATGTAAATTGTATAGTTAAGGATACATAACCGTGACTATCTAAGTTGTTAAACAAGCCAACATCGGCACCCGTACTATATTTTTTGTATGGCGTAGTAGAATTTTAAATTCAAAACCACCACTCGCCTCGAAAACCGTTACCCATATATAAATATACACTTTCCGACTCCTGCAACTTGTTACCTCGAACGCGTATACCCATTCTGCCCGTCCATTCCGAATCCCGATAACCCGGAACACCCGCCGCCCCTCGGAGTATTGTTCGGGCGTCACGGTTTACCAGGGATTAAAGTGTATTATGTTCGAGCATTGAATATTTGCTATATAATAATTACTATTTGATATTTTGTGCACGAATGTGTTACCGACGTACACGTTCGGCGCCTCGGCTAGAACGAAATATCACGTCGGCAATATCAGTTGTTTATTTTTTTTTGAAATACATATTTTACGCTCGAGGTTTTTCTTTTTTCTCCGTTCAATTAACAACACACATACGTAACGTTTATAGTTTTGAACGATACGACATGCGCGTTTCGCACGACGACGTACGGAACACCGGGGAAAAAGAACGGAAATAATAATGAAAAGAAAAAAAAAAAAAAAAATCACCCGAAATACAATATATTATATGGATTACCCCTTTTCGTGCGCACAATGACGAATTAATTTGTTTTGACTGCGTACGCGGGTTCTATTCCCGCGTGACCCTTCGCGCATCCATTAGTGATGGGTTTATCGGACGGCCGATTTATTACGGAGAGAGATGACTGGCCGGGGATACGACTGAAAGTCCGAAACGCGAAATATCGAGTTTCGTCGGTACTGCTGATGTTATACCATAAACTGTATATATATATACACACACATATCATAATTAAATTCAATGCTTTTACGGATTTGCGAAATTAAAACAAATTGGCGTAATCAAAATGTTTCCCGGACCCGTATACAATGTCATCGCGAGTGAACGATAATGTAATAATAAATAATTTTCATCGCACAACGAATGTGTACGTCACTGTCGGCTTTTCGAACGCATTATTATTACTAATGCGATAATATCACGGAATACGTAGTGCACGTGTAACGCGGCCGGAACGCGTCGTACGAATATTATCGACACGGACGGGAGCGGAGTAAGACAACAAATCCAGGCCGAGCGAATATTCAGGTCCCGGAAATACGCATAACCTGTAACTATCTATCGCATTAGCTATACCTATCAAACAAATGTTTCTTGCGTTTCAAATGGAATCGGTTAGGTCAGGTTAGATTAGGGGCGCTAAATGCGTTTATACTCCGGGTATGAGCGGATAAAAGAGGAGAAGAGAGCGATTTCGACCCCTAACAAATTTAGAAAAATATTTGAACGGAATACCTTAAACTAAAATATATGTATATATTAAAATTACTTATTAAGGTAATAGGTATACCGGAATACGAATATCAAAATAATATGTGTTTCGGCATACGTTCTCGATAAATGTTTGAACAATACAAGTAAGTAAAATGTTATCTACAAATATGTTAATGTATACATTGTTTCCTGGAAAATATTTCTAATCTTTTTCGTAAACTCCATGCGACATATTAAGCCGCAGGTAGATAAGAAAATAAAAATAAAGCAACGAGAAAATCGCTTAAATAATGATTGTTTACTGACTCAAATCATACATAAATTTCTCATTTTTTTTTTTGGAAATTTTTATTTAACGTGATTAAATTGGAATAAAAAATATGAAATAAACAGAAAAAAAAGTATTTAAAAACTAGTATTCGATTTCAAGCGCGGGTAAACTTTGAGAAAGTATTTAATGAATACATCGTTGTCCGAGTCCTTTTTTAAACGTATTTGAATAGTGTTACTAGTGTACTTTTCGGTATTGCCGGCGACCATGTATTAAGTCGGCACCAGCATTGGCAGTCTGAAAATTGCCTAGCAAAATATGGATGATTCTGGGAAAAATTGCAGTAGTCGTATAAATTATAATAGATACTTAAAAACGGTCAAGGGGGAAAATTTTATCTCCCTCTTCTCATGTAAACACGTTACCGAACGACAAATAATGCAAAACGCACGCTGTTTGATAATAATACAAAAAAAAAAAAAATTAAATTAATATTATATTATGAGTGTGTGATGTACGAGTACACGCGAAGAATGCGGACGTGTCGAATAACGAGAAATTAATAATATTTTCAGTCTAAATTAAAAAACAAAAAAAAGCTGGAGATTGTTTTATGAAATGCGTATTATTATTACGCGTATATTGTGACGCGTGAAATATTATCCGACGGGTCGTTAAAAAGTCGCTCATTAGCATTCCGGAAGCGTACGTTGTATATAATAATGTAATATTACGGACTTTTCACGCCTCCGCCGACAAAGGGTAGAGTTTTATTATACTTTTAATAGGGTCGGACTTATTATTATTATTATTATTGCTAAAACAGAAAAAAACAATATTAATACGGATAATCGATAACGCACGCGTTCAGTTTACATCGTGTTGAACGGTTTTTAGGCTCGACGCACGGAGGGAAGCGACGAGGGATGAATTACGGCGTCAACAATATTAATAATGTGACGCGCGTTTGGACAGCGGTAACAACTTTTCGACCGGTAATCTTGCGGTGTTCACCGAGATACACTGCCGGCCAATAGTTTGAAAATACTGTTAAACAGAAAAAAAAAAAATGTTCTGCTGAATGGATACACGGACATTTTTACGAATTTTTCGGAAACGATCGGTTTAATAAAAAGAAAATTGGATTTTTGATAACGCCCGTCTCGGAAAAAAATCACTCTACATCCTTTATCGGCAGATGTACAAAACACCCGTGTACATGCACGCCATTTTCATTTTCACTCAAAAGTCTAAATGTATTTGTAGTCCTTTATCAGGATATTTTCACCAAAACATACGTATGCATATGCACGGGGTAATCAATCCATAATAAGACATCGGTATTATCTCGGAAAGCGATGACTTTTTTGCGGCATTTGTTTTATAGAACATTTAGGAAACAAGCAGATATTTTTTTGTTACCCTATTGGTCACCGCTACGGGAACGACCGACCAATCGCTACCGGACCGGTCGGACCGTTCGATAGATTGAAAACCGTAATCGAATACGGTTTTCGATCGCGATCACGGGGAGAACCGTTCGCAGGCGGTTCGTCTGAAATTCGAAAAAAAAATAGAAAACCGTTCGGAAACGCTTATCGCCAGTGCGCACGCGCGCATTTCACTACACCCGCGACGGGTTCTGGCCGCATTATTTGGCCGGCCACGGTACTGTAATGTAGGCGTTCGTTGTCCGTTATTCGGACGCTGTTTTCACCGGCCTCTCGTAGTGACAATTCGATCGCTCAGGACGATCGGACAGTCTAACGCGTTCGGCCGTAACGCGAAACGCAGGCGGCGCGCCGGCGGACCTCTTGTAGTTTTCGTAGCGCGCGCACGTTTCGAGATTCCGGAGCGCTACGCGCAGTGTGTGTGCCGGCACGTACCTCACAGCGGCGCCGGGGGGGGAGGGGGGGTTTAGGTATTATTGCCTACGTACACCGCATTCGTCGTCGTCGGCGCGCGCTCGCGTATTTCAATATATCCGCGGACGATAGCAACAACGATAATAATGCGACCGTCGACGTTCGAATCGGAACGTTCCCGCGTTTCGGGTTCACAAAACGGCGTGATGACAATCCAATGCCGGCCCGGTAAAACGTCCGGCTCGGTTTTATTGTTGATTAGCCGGAACGGCCCGCGGGACTACGGTATAATGTTATCGTTATTATTGCGTTACGTTTGCACCCTGTTCCGGGCCGTCGCGACGCGCCTGTAACGGGCGTGCGCCGGCTACGGCGAAACCGTTCGAAATATGATCGGGACCCCCGGGCCGAACGGCAACGGCCGGGATAACGTCGTTATCCCGCCGATTCGCGTACGTTCAAACGCACGCACAAAACGCGTAAAACGCCGTACGCGAACGACGCGTGTCTACCGAACGTACGCGCCGTGAACAAAAAAAAAAAAAAAAAAAAAACAAAAAACGATTAATACTTCTTTATAATCACTCGAATGAACACTTGAAATTATGTCTAAAAGGCAATTCGTCTAAAAAAACATCGGAAATAAGCTAAATAAAGTACTTTTAAATTTCATATTTGAGACCGTTGTAACTGGACATGAGTTTCCATAGCACTCTGCTAGATTTTTTGTTGAGCTAAAAAAATAAGGCAATACTTGAAGTCCCGAACTCGGATAATGACAATCAGTGGCGCCAAACGAGGAGTTCATGTCTGGCCAAGTTCGGACCGTATTTCTGGGGCGTTGGTGCCGGCAGTGATACAGGTTGACGGTTGGCGGATAGTATTCCACTCCCAACCGTAAATAAAGAAGACTGCAATTATTACGTAGCAATATTTTACGATTTGTTCCGGCTTTGACAATAAATTTTATTACTAGAACATGGGGACTTCCATGCGCTAAAAAAAAAAAAAAATCATCAAATATGCAGTTAAATATGTCCCTAATAAAAAAAAAAAATTATCTACCTAATGTATCTAAATAATTTTTGTACCAAGTACTATTCGTAATACAAAAATAGAAATAATAAATAATTTGATATTACAACATTGTAATTCAATCTACCCACTGGCGGTTGGGATAAAAATGAGTGTCTATTGTTTTCATGACAAAAACACGATTTAATATGATAATTCTTGACCTAGGTTCATGAAAAATACTCGCCGAAATGCTTAAATTTTCGGTAATCCGTCAATATATGCACTGCAAACTTAAAATACGCTCTTGTAGTCAAAAGATTATATTGTGTCATTTAAACCCAAGAATGTCGAAACGAACACCAAAAAATTGATCACAGACGTTTTAAAATGTATTGTGTACTTGCTAAGTATACGATAAAGTTAACTGGAAAAAGTATGAAAATGTATGAAATTCCTTGCTCTTCCTTGCCCATTACTGTTTATGGTAATAATACACACTACAACAGTAATGTTATATTTAATATTCTCGTGTGCTATGTTTTTAGTACGGAATAATTCAAACAATCGTGATTTTTAAGAGCTAAGGACCCGATATTACAGCACGCGAAAATCGATAAATGTGTCCTGGAAATGTGCAATAAAAACGATGAAGTAATAAAAATCAAAACTATTTTCTAAAACTACGAGAGATTTTGATTGACATTGACAAATGTTTATTGGAGGGGAGGAGGGACACGGAAGACGGAGCGCCCCCCTCGGTCGTCCCGTTTACACCTAAATAGGTAGGCCGCGATTAGGACTACTATTACTGTAATTGACCGGACCATTTCAAAAAACCAATTCGGCGCCACCGATAATAGTAATGTACAGTCGCTACGCGAACGCTTTAATTCGACCTCCGCGTAAACGCAGCGTTTGCGGGCGTTACATTGGTAAAGTCATTACCGCGTTCTATACCGCTAACCTATAATCATTGTTGAACGTTATCGAGATAGATTATTTTATTTCGTTTTATCCGGACAATCAACAAAATTGGCAATCCGACGGATTATCTCGGATGAAAAATTGTGTTATCCAACTCGATTCGTCTGTTAGGTATGTATTTTTTTTTTTTTTTTTTTTTTTTTT
>CABPRJ010000962.1:1209904-1230590 GCA_902439185.1 Cinara cedri | reverse complement strand
GGGGGGGGGGGTTGCGCCCTCAGTGTATTGATATTGTACGTTTGTATCGACGAAAAAGCGTTTGCAACGTTAAAAACCGTTTGTCTTTTTTTTTCAATCCAGATAAACGGCGCTTTACCGTTCATCCTTATCCACGATACCCGGTTAGGTGTACCTTTGCGCAACACCGTATGTAATATTATTAATAATACCGCGACGAACGTACGGCGGCCGGTGCTTATTTCACGGGGCGACTGAGTGGGGATGGGGGAGGGGTACTGCTCCTGCAGATGAACGCGTACCACCCCCTCGAAAATGTATGACATTACTACGTAAACTGCATGTGATATGTATGCGATACGCGAAACGAATCATAGACCGATCACGATCGAGTCGTCTTGCCGATAATAAAATAAATTATTGTGTTATAATATAAATAACCGTGTTTTCACGTGCTACGAAAAAAAAGTCATTATCGAACGTGTTTTCTAAACATTTTTTTCCCGGCTATAAAAATGCCTAGATCCCCATTGGCAATTCACGATACTCCCTCTCCCCCTCGGAAATGATCGTGTATCATGAAATAAATACCGACGGCGGCGATGACCGGTGCACATTGTTAGGCGACGGGATTTTCGACGTAAACATAAATCATTTTTTTATATCCCACAACAAAATACCTACTTTATAAAATAAAATACCAGAGTAACGTTTGATGTTTGCGTATTGCTAATCTCTGTTATTTAACGCGGATGGTGCAATATCCAAACAAACTTTTTAATTGGATTTTTCGACTGGAAGATAATGTTACGAGAATTTGGGGAATTATTATTATTCCGAGAACTTTCGAATATTAAATATTGTATTATATCCGCGGTGCCGGGTCGTTCGGTAAGTTTTTCGATTTCGGCGTGTAAGGTCGAATGTAACTTTGTCGAAAGTTTTATTTTCTAAAAAGGGCGAAACAAAAAAAAAAACGAGTTTTAAAACTATCCGTCCCGAGACGATTAACGTTATTGTTTCACGGATAATGCGTGCTATTATACGAGGGCTAATCAAAAAGTATCGAGACCGATAATATTGCTCGGTAATCGAGCGTTGAAGAGCAAAACGATTTGTAAACCTAGCTTCCATGACTTATACTGAGCACATCTATTCGTGTAAAATCTCTATAAACTTCTTCGTTTTGATTTGACGATATTTGTCTAAAATTTGTTTTTCGCGTTTGGCGGTTTCGTCATGAGTCCAAAAGAAGCGGAACTCGCTGCCACTCGAGGGCACATTTTCAATTGTTCGCAATTGACATTTAACGGCGAAAACCACGAAATTTTGCGTCCGTCCGAAACTGCAATTTTCTAAAACCTCCAAATCTGTCAAGTTACTCTCCTTTCGGGTTTATCACAAACACGCCAAACTCGAAAAATATATTTCACGAAAACACCGGTGAAATCAAACCGAAGAATTTTATAGAGTAGCGATAAAAAACCAATGTACTCGGAAAAGGCCATAGAAGCGAGTGATACCGGTCCTCTACTGCTCTCTCCGACGCTCCTTTTCCGTACGACACTGCCGGTCTTGATACTTTCTGATTGAGCCCTCGTGTGTGCGCGTATGGACATTGCGTCGGACAATCGGCCATCGGATAAATACTTCCGGGTTTTCCGTTTATTTCGTCGCAACCGAATTATTTAATCGGACACGGTACGCGTTAATAACTATTATCGCGCATCTCGCGTGTAAATTGACTTTGTTGGGAATGATCGCCGGCCGTCCGTTGTGCGCGCGCCAAACCGTACGATTTGTGCCGCATAGTATCGTCAGTGCCGTACGGCGGTTCGGATCGGACGCGTATCGGTTAGGCGCGTGGATCATTCACGGACCGCCGCCGTCTGTTATTAATTGTAACGGGGCGGCGGCGGCGGCGAGCCGGGAGTCGAAAAAAACCACCGGACGGTTGTGCGGGGATTTCGAAATAGCCGCGGTGTGGTGGTGGTGGTGGGGGGGGCGGAGGAGGTTAAACCCTTCTCCGACACACCCGCGCCCCGCGCCCCGGTTCGGATCGTTCGGCGCGATACCGCACAGGTATGTGCCCGCACGCGTTTACCGGTATCGGAGTGTTTTATTCGGGTCGGGTTTCCCGCGGCGTTTTCGATAGCGCGTAAATACGGGCGATTCACGCGCCGCCAAAAACGAATAAAATTACGATTCCCGTTTCCGCCCGAAACTATTCGGATACGCCAATGATTGTAAGTTCCGTTGGTTTAACGTGCGCGGCGTCCGGTTGAATCTGGTTTAACGCGATAACCTATTGTAACAATTCAATATCATTTCATCGATAATTTAGCAATAATATGAAACGTTCGCGGAGATCAAATAAATATGAATGACATTCAAAGTTACCGAAAAGCGATTGTAAAAAAAAAAAAAAAAATCTAATGAAAACAGTAGGTAAACGTTTGTTAAGACGGTTTCGTTTAATTACGTCATTTTTTAATTTTTCTGCATCGATATTATAACTATTTACCTAATTTACTTAATTACGTTATATTTAAGTACGACAAACGGAATTGTCCGTATCCGGTCATCGGTTTGATCTCGGGAAAATGTCCGTAATCGCCAAAAACAAAGGGAACGTACAATATAACAATTATTATAAACGGCGAATTTCAATTAAAAGTCGACGATGGTTTCGGATGCGTGTTCTTCCGCCGTCGCAGATGCCGCCGCCGTGTTGCTCGTCGATTTCGAATTGAACATATTTACGAGTTGGTTTACTTTGCCGAGATTCTGTGAACGGCGGTCGGGTAACGTGAACTTACCGACGGTCGACTTATTCGCAGCCGTCGCTTTCTATAAACATTCATAAATAAATAAATTAAAACTATTGTGTAGGATCCACAGTAAATACCGTCGAAAATCATAATAATCGTGCACCGGGCCAATTTTCAGTGAACGTACCCATACTGCGTGTCCGTCGCTTTGCCTCCAAAACTATCAAAAAGGTCCACGAATAGAAAGGCGCGACTGGGGGGTGAAGCGCTGGAGCACCTCCGAGTTTAAAATTAGCACCCTCGAAAATACCCAATTAGCTGTATTATAGCATAGACTAAATATTTTATCCTCGTCTTTCATAATTAAAGAGCATAACAAAATACAAATTACCCACTGACAATGCATGCGCGTATAAAAAATCAAATCAAAAAAGCCATGATACATTTTTGCATAAAAAATTGTAAATAAAATATGAATAACGTATAAAAAAAAAAAAATGATTGTGGGAGTGTTGTCTATATGGGTTTGTGATGTGTCTATAATTTCAGCACCCCCAAGGTTGGTGGTCTAGTTGCGCCTACGGAAAGGCCCGGTCTAAAAATTTCAATTAACTACTTATAGGCTATAGTATTTTCACATTTATGTGTACTAACGGACTCAAAGCAATCAACATTTTCGTCCGCCGGGTGTCCGTTGGACTTGTACTTTGTGTCCGTTTGGATGCGGAAAACCTCAAATTCTTACAAAAAATTGCTTGATATGTACATTGTACACGAGTAGGATATTTAAAATACTCGGGTTTTAAATGATAATAATATACGTATTAACTCGTGTGAAATAGTATATTTTATAGTGTACTAAATACATATTAATATAATACTTGTAGAAATGTATTTTTTTTTTTCTGAAAATACTTGTTATATGAACTTAATTAAGAAAAAAAAAAAAAAAATTATATTTTATTATTATTTTGTTCGACTCGTGTTTCATTCGTTACTACACGGTCGTCGGTGGTCAAGTTGACCGTTTCCAACGCTTCGCAGAGCGGGATATCCATTTGGATTTCCGTCGACTCGTCTTCATTGACTTCTTTAACCGCCTCGGATAATGCGGAATCAATTTCGGGATTATCGGTTAACGGCTAAGTATAAAACGAAACAAATAAAAATTGTTAAAATCGAAATTCGATGTGAAATGAAAAATACGTCACTATATGTTATATATATAAAAAATATATATATATATATATTTAAATATATATTTTGTATAAAAAAGTTTTGTCCGCTTATTTATCATTATTGTAATATAAAACGAAATACGCTTCTGTACTTTTTTAAAAAATAATAACCGAGATATTTTTAATATCCCACTATATGTAAACGTTGCAACTAAAAAAAATAATCCGGGATTACGGAATCGTCTAAATTGTAGACGTTTTTAGAAATTACTCGTAACAATTTATATAATAACGTATTTCAAAGCGATTTTACACTATATTATAATTATTATTTATTCATAAAGTTATGAAAAACCATAAATGTGCAGGGCTGTGCATTTTTAGGTTCTGAGGGTCGTTTTGGTTTTACTATGATGTTTATTTTTATTTTTTCTGCGAACAACTTTTCTACCGGAAATATCGCTCCAATTTTTAAGTGTAGCACTTTTTCGGAAAGAAAATTTGACTAATGTAGTATTTTAAGGAGATAGTTTTTTAATTTTCGCAGGGGTATTTAATTATATGTATACATAGGAAAAAACTTAGGAAAAATCGTAAATATTATGGTCTTTTAAAACATGTAAANGTAATCGTTGCGTAAAAATATACATTCAATTTTCCGTCTATTTTCTCAACTTCTCACTCACAACACCCATTGTGAGAAATATATCCATTTGTATGTTTTTTTTTTTTCTTCGTAGTTTTCTGAATAATCGGGAGAACTGTTTCACTATTTGAATGCATTGCTTTCTAATTTGTTTCCAAAAAGGTTTTTAATGCACAGCTCTCGAGTTATGTGTATTGAATAGTAAAAAAAAAAAAAAAAAATGATCGTCTTATATTGTTACGATGCAATGGACTCACATCTTCGATGGTGTTGAACTCGTCGACCAGACGTCGGACGATCCCGGGATCGGGTTGAACTATTTCTGGCAGAGTTTTCGCGTTACTAGACTTCCAATTTTCGATGACAAGTTCTAATTTTAACGGTTTCTTAATTACCAGGTCTTTGTCATTTTTCACAGAAATAGTGTCGTTGAACGTCACGTTTCGCTTGGAAATGATGTTCTCCGCGCAGTTATCGTTGTCGCGTTTGGGCGCGGGCTCCTCAGCCGATCTTTCATTGTTATTATTATTGCTAACAGCGGTATTGCTATTGATATTAATGTGACTGGTGTTGTTTCTGATGCGACGTTTCAGTATGCTCTTGCCCTGAAGAAAACGATAATGATCGCGTTATCCGTCAACTGTTATCGGGTATTTAATGCAATAAATGCTGTTATACTCACGGCGACCACTTCTTGTTCGACCGTGTCCACCATGCTGGAAACTCGGGCCCGTTGCACGTTTCACACCGAGCGCGCGCTTTCAGAAATGTGTACATTTCATCTCGCCGCCGACATTGAAAATATCTGAAAAACCATAATAATAACAGGCGATTAAAGATATAATACACACTGGTGACCCCCGAACTTACAATATTTCGTATTACACGCGGAAATTAGTACGAGCGCTTCCCGCATGCGCGCAATTGCGAGTATTAAAATACAATGGATATTATTGAATTAATATAATTGTCTCTGTTTTCTGGGCCGAGTTTGAGGGGCGATAATCTTATCCGGATTTAGAATTTTAGACTGCAGTTCTGTCACTCTAGTCTACATAGTCGGTCGTATTTCACGATTATTTATTTTTGAAATTAATAATTCCCTTCGCTTATGCGGGTATTTCGTTACACGGTGTATTGTTATTGTAAAATGTATTATTGTTTATTAAAGGACACGAAAAATTGGTAAAAACGTTTTTTGGAAGTCAGCAAATTTGGATTTGGAAAATTGTTTACCCACTCCGTCAATGGAATTAATTACACGCCAACAATAAGATAGATCGCGTTTTAGTTCCTAAGTAATAAACATTGACAAATGTTTTTTGAGCGATCTTCGAGATGTTTATGAGAGCTTATAAATTTGTTTCGGGAAATAACGAAGCTATACACGGAAGTTTATGTTGCATATTTTTGCATATTTCGAAGTTTAAGTGCTATTTTGCGTTTTTGTATGCTTATCGTTATTTCAACAACCGTAGGCTTCAAAACATACTTAATAACAAGAATAATATTTAAACAGTCTTGAATATAGTATAACTATCGAACTCTCGTGGAAGCTACTATCACACTAGCATACGTGCACGATATTTAACACACCTCGATAGTGATAGTAACTATTACAGTGTGGATATTAATGCAACTTTCGTTTCTATTTTACTGTCGTGGAGGCACTACCACTGAAGTTTCTATCGAAATTCACTCTATTAGCGTGTCTTCCATTTCGATCATACGCGATCACTCCGTCTCGTGATAGTTAACCTGTAATATTGTACTATCGCGACAAAAACTGTGTCACGGTACGTAATCCCCGAGTTCGGTATACGATCATCGCGCACTTATACAGTATTGTATTCATATATTTGTATATCGAAATGTTTGTTTGGTTTTTTTCGGTTTTACTACGATGTGTTTGTTTGGTGGGTTTTTTTTTTTTTTTTTAATATCAATATTTCGTAACGTAACGTTCTGCGTAGATGTAAATAGGTACTATATTGTAATACGTTCGCGGCACAAAAGCTAAAAAATAATAATAACAAGCCGTTCTGTATTCTTTGCCGGATCACCGCATCACATATTATATTATTTCGTAGGCGGTATTGTTGTCTCAGTGACGCCCTGCAGTCACGACGATGCTCGTACATACGGCGGAACCCAAAATAAACATTTTGATTTAATGGATTTATTGTGCGTCGTCGTGAAACGACGAAAAACAATATTATTTTAAAGTCTTCGACAACGGTGTATTCGGTTTCCCTTTGCATTTGCAAATGCGTAGGTACCTATGATATTCATTTTTCGACCAACTTTTTGAATACACGAACAATTTTTGTTTTTTTTCGTTTTGTTTCGTCACGACTCGTTGATTTACGACTTCTATATTGTTACGTAACTATATTATGCTCCCCCAGCACAAGCTCAGCTTTTATGGGGGCGCTGCAATATTGCAAAAATTAATTTTAACACAAAATGCATTGTATAGTATTGTTGCAAATATATTATTATTAATGTGCGAAATATGTTATACGCAGTTGTACGCACCGGCAGGTCGTGGACAATATTTCAGTCTCCCGTGTGTTTTTTCGAAAAACTTTTTTCGATTTGCTGACCCGTATAAATTGCTTCGGTTATATATGTTGTCGTGTAACGTGATAACGTAAAAGTTAAATTTTCGACTATTCGTTGTTTCGGCCAAAATCGTTTTACATAACACACACAGGCGTATAAAACCGAATAATGGCCAATAATGGCTCTTATCGTTTGCTAGAAAAGTCCGATGTACGATCAGTGTTCTACACGGCGAATTTGATCGTTTTCGACCGAGAAAACCAAATCTAGCGTAGGAAATAAACGGTGAACGCACGAGCTCCGAGAAAACCGTTTGATCGCGATAAAAAAAAAAAAAAAAAAAATACCAAAAATTTGCCCCGCGTCATGTCTACACGCGACACTGTCCAGATCTTCCTCCCTCCCTCCCCTAACCGCCGCCGCCCCCCCCCCACTCCCGTCGCCCCGCCGTGTTATCATCACGCACATGTCGCCATAACTCACGCGGATATTATACCGCCGTAACGCGCGCGAGCGTTGTGTGTATAATATTTTACGTACGCGCCGAGACGGGAGGCCGGAGTGTCGGTATTGCCGTAACGACTCCCGCGTTTCGGACTCGCGAAAAGCGGGGAAAAAAAAAAATTAACAAAACAAAACAAAACGTTTACGCGCGTTTTTGGCGTATCGCCGAACACTATTAAACCCGTAACGTTGTTATCCGCGTGCGGCAGTCGAAACGCAGTGTACGAACAAGACGGCGCGCGAAACGGTGAACGGCTCGCGTTTTACGTCCGCGCGCGTCTGCCGTCGTAAAACCTACCGGGTGACATTGTGTTTTCCACCGAGCAACGGCACCCGCCCGAACAACGGCGGCGGCGTTCGCACTCGTGCCCGTTACACGGTATCGTACCATGCGCCCGGCATAAACGTTTTTACGGGTATTTAACGCGCGGACTTTGTCTTCTTTTTCGTTTTTCGTTTTTTTTTTCCCCGGTACTAAACATCGCGTAATAGTAATAATAACGACGACAGTAACAATAAATCGCCATTGTGCCCGGTCGGAACGGTTTACCGGTTCGAGCGTAATATACCTGCCGCCAACCCCCCGTCCGCCACGCCGCGCCGTAACCGTCCGCACAATCGCGTCGTCGAAAACCGTGTATTCCGCACGCATAATATTATTATTATTATTGTTGTTATTATAACGATCCGTTTTTACGCGTTACGACGTTGTTGTTATCGCGCCCGTGAGATTATGACGTTATTATTATTAGTGTCATACGGCCGGATTTTTATTTGTCCGCCCCGCGGCCGTACGAGATTTACGACGTTTCGGACCTTAACCGTCGCGGGTATCACCACAATGCGCGAGTATTCGCATTGTTGTGCGCGTTTTCGGGCGACGCTCGGTGTTTCCTCAAGAGTACCGCGTCCGCACCGTCCCGATACAACTGCGCGCAATGCTCGCGCCGCGGAGTTGTGAGTAAAACCAGCTTAAATTCGATTATCGAGCGAACGTGTCTAGGCGTTATGGAGCGCACAGAGAACGTCATTTCGGAGGGAACGCCATCGGGCAATGGCGGTATTCGAAATATACAGCTCGACGTTTGTATTTTGTTTCATTTTACAAACGTAAACGGACCAGCGTCCTGTTTCATAATGTGATACCGTGGCGAGTAATAATGTAAAATTAAGTTTTATCGAGTCAATTAGAAACACACGTCCCGAACTAATAAATACTAAAATTATGGATAAATTACGAACAGTTAAATATTGGATAAAATCATAACGCATAGGTTATTACCAGCGTTCATCGAAATGTTAGGAGGGGAATTTAAAATATAATTTTTATTTGAGGAAACGGGGTGAAACGGCAAGGGGTTTCCGGTATTAAGGCGATTCGTTCTGAAATGGATTAAAGACGACAACTCCGGACAGTCGAGAACGCCAGTTAACAATTCGTGTAAAAATTTCAATAGCAGAAGCGTGCGGCGTTTTTTTAACGAACTGTGAGTTTGCCTAAAAATATTAAATTTAAAAGAAACGAATCTTAAACAATTATTTCGGACCGGTTCTATCGTTATGTTTTGTTGAAGTGTATTATTCAACCACACTAATGGACAGTGTTCTGGGTTTGTACGAACTGAAGAGAAATAAAGTAGTTTTAGTGAAATAGGATCAGAAACTAACAACAGGTACGCATAATGAAACCTAAATTTCGCATAGCCATATTTTTTATCATATATGAATGAATAGAAAAATTTAATTAGGTGTCATGGATTATTCTCGGGTTTTTTAAGTCATAGACTAGTTCTATTTTTAATCAGGTATATAATATTGATATTGATTGGACATTTTATACGGTAAAAATGCATAAACTTACATATATCAATATTTGAAGAGGAAAAAAAGGTTTTACAGTTTTTACAAAAGTAATTCGTGTTGTACACGCGTTCACTGAAAGGGTCAAACAAATTTAAATTTACACTCGAGAATTCCAATGCTCCCTATCGACTCCCGAAAACCTTAAATTCAAATTCAAGATCACCTTGTTCAGATATTCAGTGTCATCTAAAAACGCGAACACGCCGTATAAATTTCGTCCTTTTAAATATTTCATTTCATTTTTTTCTCTGTCAATCTTCCAGCGAAACAGAGTCCCTGTATAATATACTTACGGTCGTGGCGGCGGCGGCGGGGGTTAGCAATACGAACGGTTTTTTTATTGGTCGTTACGTACCGTATTTTTCAGACGCCGCGCCGTCTTAAAAATAAAAATAAAAAGTCTATACGACTATATCGAAAAGCCGAGTTATTACGATAAAACTTATATTATTGTATCGCCATAATATATCGGTCCATTATAATTTATATTACATAGGTACGCGTATTATTATTGCTAATATCTAAAGCTATAATATATATTATACTTACGTATTTTACGACGAATATTGTCGTAAAATATTACAACGTTTTCGATTCCCGCGTAGATTTATTCTAAATGAAAAAACGCACGTAGGCACAGAGAATAATATTTTTAAAAAGTTGGTATCGGCACCGGATGTTCTTTAAACGCTGAGAATAATTTGATTATTCGAAATTAACGACATTAACAACAATTAAAAATCCCGAAAATCGGAATTTTAATATATTAGGTAAAAAATGAGTGAGCTTTATGAATCATTCACCTATGGAGGAGGGGAAGGATGTTAATATGTGTTTCATACTAAATAAAAAAAAGTAACAAAAAAAAGGCGATATCTTCTCTATCAAATTTTCGTTACGCGCAGTAATCAAATGGGGAATGCGACGAACAACAAAAAAAAAGTTGTGCTAGGATAATAAAGGCGGTTGCAGCCACTGTTATAGCTGAAAAGTTGGGAAGATAGTAGAAGGGAAATTCGTGTACATCTGTACGCAACGGTTAACTATTATTAATGTAAAAACGATTCTGAGCGGAGTTTGGTTGATAGTGTTGTTTTGTCAACAATATATACTATGTCATATTTTGGTAAAATAATTACACGTGCATTACATATTTTCTTTAATAATATTTGTTAAATATTTTACCTATTTTCCCGTTTTTCCTATGGTTTTTCTATTTTATCGAGAAAACTCTAGAAAAATATCAATTGACCTTTTTAAAGTACCTTTCCTGTCAGATTTTCTTCTAGAAAATATGCTGTCATTGTAAATCGGAGCGAAATTGCTGATTGAAAATTTGTCCGATAAAAAAAAATAAGTATCATTGTAAAACCACAAGCTTCTTCGCTCCACTCGGAATTTAAAATTCGATTTCAAACGCAAAACCGGGGCGGGGGGATGTTCGGACGAAAAATGGCCGCCGTATCAATTGACCTCCGTTTAATTATTATCTATACGTTCTCTACTATACTGCAGTGTCTATTATAGGTAGTCGATTAATCCTCCCTCCCCCTCACCCCCCGGGTTCGGCCGAACGATAGAAACGAAAAACTTCTATTAGCTCCGCACAGTACTACAGTACCTGCCCTGTCGGTTGAAACCGTGTGCATCGCTCCGAGGCAGTAATAGCGTCCCGAGTGTAAACCGAAAACCTGTGGGTCGACGGGTCGCGTGTTTTGCAGAAAAAATCCGCTCCGGACCGAACGCGGATACAGGATCCGTAAATACGCGTACGGGTCGAACGCGATATTCGTAACACGACGTAATAAACGTAAAACATACGCGACGCGCGTAAGTTTGTTACGGTGTACAAATATTCGAATTTTCGAAATTTCGTTACAACGGAAAAAGAAATCGGTCCATTGGGAGTTCGTTGTAACGGGAACTTACTGTATATTTATAAATATGTATACGAATGCATAAAAAATAATGATGATAAAAAAATGATCCGATACGATAAAATACGATGTCAAAGGGCTTCCCGGGGAAACGTTCGAGACGGTAACGCGGTGTACGCGCGCGTAATTGGTGTGCGGCACTGCGTGGACCTTACTCGTGTATTTTAATATTATACTGTGGTAAACATCGGCGAAAATAGAAACGGGCGACCGGAGGGTGTGTGTACACGAGTGAAAAATACGTACGGGAAAAAGCGGGCACGCGACTCTTATTCTATTTATTATTATTATTTATTTTTTTTTTTTTACGATCGTTTTCCATACAAAATACACAAAAATTAGTCGATCGTAAACAACAGTAACCGAAATTGGATTACCTCTCTGCGTTTGACACGGAGCAAATATTTACTACTCCGCCGCGATTTTATTCCGGTGCCGCGGCCGTAAACAACTCAAACGCATATTTGGTTTCACGGTTCGATTGAAGAGCGCATATACAACTTCCGTTTAAATAGAATATGTGTACAATCTTGTTCGATATCGTGCGCGGGATAAAAAAACGTAAAACCGCATAAGGAATCGTAAAAAATAAACAATAATTTTCAATCTTTCCGGGGAGTGGGTGGGAGGAAAGCCACAGGACATCGCGAACGTCGCCAAAAGACGTTCCCGACCATCGTTATTTTTTTAATAATGCGCCTATAAAAATCACGGGTTTCTCTCGCGAAAAAATATTTATAATTTCTCACGGAAGGACTACTACATAACCTATAGAACGAAATCGCCGTTGAAAAAACAAAAAAAAAATGATTATATTTTACCTTTGATTTGAATTTCGTCATATTCGTACCGAAACAGTGATCTCGCTGTTTGTAGACACAACGTGTTGGTTGATCGGACGCCGCGGCGTATAGCTGATCGAAAAACATCGGTCTTGAGTATGATAATTCTGAAGTATCGGTCATACAGTCAGACGTAGCGATATTTTTCAAACGGTAAATTTGCATTTTAATTATACGTGTTGCAATGAGCATTTAATTAAAACCGAAATTCTATTATGAATATCATATTATTATACCAATGCAATATAATCGATTCTAATCGAGACAAAGGTGATAATTCGTGTGAATTGCATTCAGTCGAGCACGCGAGTTTTCTGTGGGATTTCGCACCGTTCCGATTTTTTTTCTCATACACTAAATAAAACAATTATATCATATTTGTTGACACTGCTACACAATAGAGTACGATTGTGAACGGATATAGCCACAGAACCGCGGTACAATTTTAAATGTTCGAGATAACTGCCAGTTAACAATGATACGAGTTTCTTATCGTTTTTCGAATAACTGTATTTTATTTCCGTCATATTTTGCATCTGCGAGTCTCGGCAGACCAATGATTTTAAATTTAAACATTTCACGATTATAAAATATAATTCGTTATTCCGTTTACAATATACATCGTACGTTTACACGCACAACTCGCGTACACGCTACATACAGAGTTGGACGTTATTCGAATCAAAAATTATACTCTTTATTCATTCGATTAACTTATTCGCGTTTATTTTTATTCGTATTTGTTCAATTCGTATGATTCGCTATCCAGTATTCAACGCTGCAAGTTATTTTCCGTCACAACTCGAAGTCCGAACATTTGTGTCTTCCGTATCTATAATGCAATATTGAAACACAGACATTGAATATATTCACAATGCGCGCAGAATTGGTTGTTCCGCCCGTACGTTGCTCGTGTCAAAATAATTAATAACATTATTATTCCTATCTACAGTCTAGAACTGGCGTCTATGCGACGTTTCAGTTCGATCCTTTCTGTAGTTTTAGTGTGAATGGATAACGGACATCCGACCGTCGTCCGAAAAAAAACTTTCGCGTTTATAAATAGGATAATTGTTTTTTTTTTTGTTCGTTTTGTTCAACACAAATACTGTTTAGAATAAAATTACATGTTTTATTCGCTTAACGATCGGTTGTTCGCGCTTTTATTTTTCATACACAATTGCGATCAGTTTTCGCGTGTCCACGTGCGTACTCGACGAGTACCTTCAACGCGCACCGTACGTTATTCGAACGGACACGGGAGATTATTATCGAAACGAAACGCCATTCACGCGTTGTTCGGAGCCGCCGTCCGCGAGTTTAAAAAATAGGCTCTTTCGGGGAACACCGTGCATTCTGTATTACGCACGGGTATATTGCCGAGGCCCGTGGCCTAGACGACGCGTTGCGCACGCGCGCGTGGCCTCGGCTAAAAAACTGTTCGGCGGACCCGAAACGCCGGCGCCTGCCTGTTGCGTGCCCGCCGCGGTTTCCGACTCCGGCGGTTTTTCGCGCGCTGTCTTACAATAAACACGCGGACGACGGCAATACAGCGCGGCGTTGTGTACAATGCGGGCAATTAATCGCGTTTGTTCTTCGGAATAATATTATTTGGCGATCCGGATCGTTAGCGCGCGTATACAACTGCCCGCGTCGGTGTATCGCCGCGACCAGAAACGGTCACGCGCGTATTATTAAAAAAAAAAAAAAAAAAAAAAAAAAAAAAAACAACAACAAAACGACTGCAAACCGTTTCGAGACGCGACCGCCAAAACGGTTCGGCTAATTTGGCGGGCGTACGTGAGAAAATCACGCCGAGTATCGGACGCTATTACCTATGCGTACGGTGTGCCTATACGGCGCTGTAGTGTTCGGCTATTTTAAAAAAAAAAATAAAAAACCGTTTTTACCGGTCGTTCTGTTTTTTTCCATCCGTAGTGTTTTCGCGTTTCCATGTTCACACCGAGTTTATGCACCGACGTGAGGGTTTGAGATGTCGGCGTTTCAAAATCTAATCGATTCTATAGACCAAATTTGATCTTGAATGAAATTGCATGTATTTCGAGGGTTGAGGTCGCACGTGCGTGTAATATAAACATTTTCTACAGACTTGGTAAATAATCAAATTATTCCATCTTTTAATTTTGGAAATTGGAATTTTAAAATACTGGCGAAATGACTGCCAACGCGGTGCGGAATTTTATCTGCTATAATTCAATACCGCGTTGTCGATATTGATAAACTATTATTTGACAAGTGTAATTATTGGAAATAAAGTTCTTAAAGTCGTGTAAAAATTTAGTACGCATTTATTGGCTACACTGAATATTCGAAAAGTGTTAATCGTGATATACTGATATAAACCCGTAGCGTTTCCTAGATTTGTTATATTTAATTTGTTCATATTGTTTTAAAAACATATAACGATAATGTTTTTCATGCTAAAAAATGCACTCACGAAAATAATACGAACGATAAAGATACTGATAGGTGTGCGGTCGCCGCTTATTAGAGACTAACTTTGGGACCAGACAATTTGAGTCGATTAACCGAATGAGTCAGTAAACCCCATAAAAAAATACAGCATAATATGTGCAAAAACGGAAATAATTTAAATATACTTATTGTGTTTAATTGATATATAAGATTGAAAAAAATGTAATTGATTATGTGTTTAAATAAAAAATATTACTCGATTCATTTTTGATATAAAACTAAACATAGTTGATTGAGTTTTCCCGTCTTCGATAATTATACAAATACTGCCGAGTACTACTTTACAGATTAAGTTTGCCTAATTTGAAGGTCTAAAGTTTAAAAGTCTAATTTTTTAACCGCGTTCATATCACGGCGTTTATTCGTGGTAACACGGAAAGGAGCTGATTAGGCTGACAAAATGAAAAAAAAAAAACGGACAGAATTTAATTACGTTTACGCAGCAAAACGTGAACACAACGCCAGTTGCATAGGTACTGACTATTAATTAACTTTAAAAACCAACGACTGTTTGGGTCGTTATTGTATGCGGATTTCGCTATCGCGAAAAGATAATTTAGTTATTATTTCTATAAATCAAATAGCGCGTTTTTTTTTTCTATTTTTGTTACTTATCGACAGTGGCCAAACACAAAAATGGTTGTGTAAAAATTGGATATTTAAAATGACATTTAATTTTGTATATGGCCAAATTTTTCCTCTGGTAATTTTTACTATGTAACGGATATTTTTACCAGGATATATTTTATCTATAACCGTTTTTGATTTGGCCATTATTATCACGACTACCACGAAAACGTCGATTTTTTTTTTAATTTCATAGTTTTTCCGCAGTGTGTGAAAACAATAATTTCGCTAGTGTTATTATTCTGATTATAGTAATAATACCAGACTCGTATTCGTATTATTTATTAACTATAATCGTTTTGGTCGTCATCGAGGGAGTGTCATCGTTTTAATCTTGAGGGAGGGGAGTCGATTTTTTTTGAAATACAGTTATTATTTTTGGATGTTCTATTTATGCGGAGTGCTTATTTAAATGGTTATAACGGGATTTTTGTTTTTTTTTGGGGTTCAAGTGCCATAAGTTCCGGGCCACTGAAAACTACAATGCCATATTATAATAATAATTATTATAGCCTTTGTTGTTGAACGGTTGCATTCAGCTGCAGGATTGAATTGTCTTCGAAACAAACCGAAAATTATCGCCGAACACGTATTACGCATTATACTGGCAAATCATATTGTCAATCCTTTCAATTTTTTATTGGTGAAAAACATCGAGCGCATGATATCGAGAAAAATATTATACCGAAAA
Source organism: Cinara cedri (assembly GCA_902439185.1). Classification (NCBI taxonomy): domain Eukaryota; kingdom Metazoa; phylum Arthropoda; class Insecta; order Hemiptera; family Aphididae; genus Cinara; species Cinara cedri. The sequence continues at coordinate 1,214,491 of CABPRJ010000962.1, read as the reverse complement.
TCCGTGAAAAACGGTTCGAGAATACGGTGCGTTCGTTCGTAATTTCCGAGAATATAATTACAAATTTCGAACCGACGTATTATACTTTTCTCTCTTTTTTTTTTTTTTTTTTTTTTGAAAATAGACTGAGTGACTCGGTGGATAGTGTCGTGTATTACGCTCCGCACGTTTCTAATAATAATCCGTTCTGGTATATCGTTTTTCATTCTCGTCGTTGACGTGCGTTAATTGTCGAAACACTAGAAACCGAAAAAAAAAAAAAAAAAAAAAAAGCGCGTATATACGTATAATATTATGCATTTTAACTCCGAAACTACGACAGGTGGTCGAACCGTCGCCGCCGTCCGGGGAGTTGACGACGCCAAAAATAAAAAAATAAAACCATTATAGAAATATTTAAAAATAAAACCGATCGGATATCAATGCGAAGACACGAAAATCCATTTAAACCGAATGCGTACAATTATATGTATACCGTGCAACTGCGCTAGAAAATGAACACCGAGACCACGTGCAGTCGGATAAAGCCACCGTGGTCATGGTCGATATTCACTCAAGACGCCGTATGGGATTTTCACACCGTTAACAAACGATTTTCGAACACGTTTATTTACTTTTTTAAAAGAGAATAATAACTCGTATTTCGTATAGACATTTTTCTCTGTGGGAAATCGGTTATTCATTTTACACTGCGCAATATATAAATCCGCGCCGTGGTGTTGAATCGCTATCGGTTTTACACAGAACAAAATAATTCACGTTACTCGAATTGTTAAACTTTGTAAGGACCCTCGCAATTTACATAATGTACCACTCAGTATTTTGCCGTGCTCAATATCCTTTTTGACAAAAATCAATACGATAAATTCAATTTAACGCGTCTACACCCGTTGCCACCCTTACCGCTGTCACGTCGTGTTAATCGTTGCAGTTGCCCGGTAACTTGCCTTTTAAAAAGAGCAATTCCTTTTCCGTGGAAACTAAATCGAATAAAGTACTAATAGTATTTTGTCCGTCCGTATGTTGTCAAGGTAACGCCCGTGCAAATAATAAAAAAAAAATACCAAAATTTCAATATCAGCCAGAATGGGTTTTGGGAATATATCCCGGGATAAAAAATATACAGCGAGATAGTATATCATAAATGGTATATAAATAGTCACGCATTATCAGTTTAAAATTTAAATTAATAGTTTGAAAATAAAATTACATTTATGGACGTTTTGTATGTGTTAACCGTCGTTAGCCATCATTATTATTACTTAAATCATTTAAATTATTGTTCAAAAATATTTACTCACCAGCAACGTAATAATGTGTAGCGAATCGTATACCGTCTCCTGTAGAAAATATCGTTTATTCGATTTTTCGAAACAGACGAAAATTGATCAAAACGACAATATTAATATTGTAGAGTTTCGCGGACGTTCGACATTTTTCGTGTGTTCGCTATGGGCGTAAAAAAAATATGTACCTAATATCATTAAAAAAACGTTTCGATTTAGATATCTAATGACGTGTATTGATGGAATACGACGAACGCGAACTATAGGCACTTCCACCAACCCTCCCTCCCCCCGAAAAAGAAACGCTTTTAACCTATTGAACGCACGTTGACGTGTGTAAGGACAAATAACGTAGGTAGAGTAAAACAAAAAAAAAAAAACAAAAAAAAAACACGTCGTTTCTTTAGAGCCATACGAACCAAACCGTAAATCGCACTGAAATGTATACAGGCGTACGAATGTCTAACGTAGAAAAGGGGAGGGAGAGGAGCGGAAAGAAGCTCGTGGACAATGGTCCATTATACTATTATATATATTATAGTGCAAGTCTATTAACAACTTCAAAGTAATTGGCATGCATAACGTTTTGACCGTTTAGGTAGGCTATTAGCCGTAACTTTTTATGCAAAATTTCTATTGTTGGGAATAAAATCGCATTCATAGCTGCACAGCACATCTACGTAAAGTCAAACAGACTTCGGAGAAATAACGTTTTGAGGTACAATATTTTCGAATGCTGGACGGAATGAGGAACATATCGGTTTTACTATGATGTATTTTTTTCTGTCTGTGTACCAGAAAATAAATAGAAAAAAAACATTTTGAGAATTGTTTTGTTGCGTTTTATACGTGGTTGGTGTATTGGGATGATCGTTTTTTGATTTTTCTTGTAGTTTTTCTTATAGTCGAGAAAATCAGAAAAACGGGAGTATATACTTTTATTTGGTTTTATTTTTTTCGACTTTTAGGATATTAAGTTCTTTGTAAGTTGCTCTTTTTGATATTTCAATTTTTTATTTTTTTGTTTTTTTTTTTGTTTTACTCTACCTACGTTATTTGTCCTTACACACGTCAACGTGCGTTCAATAGGTTAAAAGCGTTTCTTTGTCGGGGAGAGGGAGGGTTGGTGGAAGTGCCTATAGTTCGCGTTCGTCGTATTCCATCAATACACGTCATTAGATATCTAAATCGAAACGTTTTTTTAATGATATTAGGTACATATTTTTTTTACGCCCATAGCGAACACACGAAAAATGTCGAACGTCCGCGAATTAAAATCACATCCCTGTTTATGTTTGTAGATGTTCGATTACTCAAATCCAAATCTTGAAATAAATTTCAAAAATATATACGTTCTTGAAAAATCGTTTTTATTATTATTCTTGTTATACTGTCATACGTATCTATTTAATATTTTATCCGTAGCATATTTTTACTCGTTCAATAACAAATATTATTCCTTTGTGCTCGTTTTATGTTTCAAAAAAAATAAAAACCGCATATATAAATATATATATACAATACGAAACATCTTCTGACGTCGTATAGCTTTTTATCGGCTTTTTCTCTTATATTATTATGTATTGTTGTAGTTTTATAACCCTTTTTTTATGTCACTTGAATATGCGTCTCGTTTATCATTATACCGTTATTATTATTTCTAATAAAATTCTTTCCGTTTTCATATCTTCAAATTAATGGCGGCCGTCCCCAATAATAATCTCCGTAAAAAAAACTTCAAAAATGCACTCTCGCGAGTATGCGGAAAGACGTAAACTATAACGATTTCATTGGTTACAACGTCACGATTAAATCTAATCGCGGTGTAACATCGTCTCTACTGGTCTCTATAATTTTCCATTCGGCGTCCCTCCCGTACACGTGCGATAGTCGACGTTTCAAAATGTAAATTATCGTCCGGTTAAGTCGAATATTCGAAAAAAAAAAAATAGAATATATTCAACCTTTTCATGCGAGAGACTTTTTCTTGGAAATAAAGTATTTAAGTTGAGAATGAAATTGCTCAAAACCTATCGATGTTGGGAAAAATAAAAAAATAAACGTTTTTTATTTTTTTTTTCATTTTGACTTACTTAAAATAAGATTTTAGTTTGTGGTTATCATATGATACCGTCAGCGCATGAAGAGGTTAAATCGTCGAATGTTTTAAAACGCCGAATTTTGGACACTGAGAGTGCGCCGGAACGATACTTTATTTCGTCTCGTCGGGCAATTTCGTTTTTTTTTTTTTCAGCCGTTTTCGCACCGTGGACTTTGCGTGCCGTTCGAAATCGCATTGTTCCATTGCACCAGCGTTTTACAACCGGGAGCGAGAAGGTGTTAGGTGTTCGCGGAAAGAAAAAGCGTAATGACGGAAAAAGTGAAATCTGTCGTATATGATTGAAATTACTTGTTTTATATTTTACGACAATTAATTGGAGGTCCGTAAAGCGATGGTGACCGGTCGAACGGATACGCGAATGGAAAAAAGTGGTTCCGTTACACAAATCGCATATTATTATTATCATCACGTGATACACGACAATAAAACGACAAGCTTTCCCACCGCCGGCCGCTGTCGTCCTCTCGACACGACAACAATATTTTCGCGTACCCCGTTACACACACGCGCGCACGCACACACACACACACACACGTGAATATTGTACTCGATTTCCGTACGTGGCGCCGAACAACAAGACGCGACCGGATAACCGCGCGGACATTGACGTGACGGGGTTTCGAGTGCTCGCGGCGCGCGCCGAGAATAGTTACACCCGGTGCAATATAATTTCTAAGCGCGACGTGTGTGTGTGTGTGTGTGTGTGTACGTACGCCAAAGAATAATAATAATAATAATAATAAGTACCTTTGCGTAGAAAAACAATAATAACGACAATAACGGCGTAATAATAATGGGGGAGGGGGGGGGGAACCATATAGGCACCTATATAATAATACGACCCCGAAAGTCGGAGCGACGGCGGTGAGTGCGGAGGCGGTCCACTCGAAATCGACATAATAAAAGTCCGCGAGCATTAAGTCGCGTGACACGGTGTAATTTCGTGAACACGATCGCGATATAATATAATAATAATAATAATAATAATATTATTATTTTGTTGTACGCCGACCGGCCGCCACTAGAAAATGTCAAATATAGTCTGTTCGGTCCGCGCGACGAGTGGCGGCTTTTTTTTTTAATTTTTTTACTTTCGGAGGGCTACGGAAACACCCGGGAGAATAGTATTCGAGAATGTCATTCGCGTTCAATGGCGGTAAAAACCGACGGTCCCCCGCG
>CABPRJ010000962.1:1175382-1202688 GCA_902439185.1 Cinara cedri | reverse complement strand
ACAAAGTGATTTGTTTTAAATAATAATAATACAATTTATTGGCCAATTAAAAGGACATTGCCCGTTTTTATACACCTGTCTATTAGGACCACTGATCCATAGGAATGTTCCGTATTGACTTTTCCGCGTTTCTCTACCGAAAAACCACCTCATTTTCACGCAGTCTGTTCACACGGGACACTCAAAACTCTTCCCCGTCTCCACATTTCAGAGACTTGGATTTCGCATCGTGCCGCGCTTCACGCCGAGGTTTTTTGACATAAGGTTCTTTTTTCGTTCATATACGCGTATAAAAATCTCGTTTTATTTCGATCGACAACGACAAGCGTAAAAGCGTAGTTAGAACTTTTGACGCGTATAGAAACGAATGATGGTCACGAAACAAAGAAAAAAAAAATAGAATAAAATAAAACGAATACGACGCAAAATCGAACGATCTCCCGTTGTCGTCGCACGCGCAGGATGTCGATGATGAATCGCGATCGTAGAAAATCAAGGGAAAAACTCAATAGCGTGACAATCGTTAAAAGGGTGGAAAAACTGCTCTCGCGTTTCGAACGAAAACCCACCGTCATAAGCGTTTTCTAATAATAAAAATAATAATAATAGGCCGCCGTCGTCGACCGATTCACCGCGGCCGTGCCAATTTGTCGCGAGCGTCCGTCGCCGCGTGAATTCGCGCGTGCCCGCACCGCACGCTACCGCCGTCGACACGACCGGGGTGACAATATTGTCGCCGCGGAGGACGACGACGACGACGACGAAAAACGGAAAAGTCCGGCCGAAAACAAACGCACGCAAACGTATACACAATAACAAAAATACGCGGCGTGCATACAGGGCGGTTCGATTATCGCGGAACGCCGACGGATATTTATTGTCTGGTAGATACGAAGACCGGTCCGGTCCGGCGACGTTTCGCCATCGCGCTACAGATACGAGTGTATCACGTGTATTATAACAGTATTTAATAATAATAGTTTTCTCGCACGTGACAACGAAATTATCGTCCGTATCGCCGGTAGATATAACCCCCGAATAAAACCAAACCGCGATGACGAACCAGTTAGCCGGCCCGCCCGGACGCGGTATTTTCGTGTATTACAATATTCAGTACATTTAATTTCGGTTTTCATCAACCGCCGCGGAGTCCGCGTGCCGAAAACGCGCAAATTCACCGATATCGGATTAAAACGCGTATAAATAACGAAATACCGTAAAAAAAAAGGTGTACACGAAATCGCGTCCGGGACGCAATTCGTGTGTCTTAATCAGGGGTGCACAAACTAAAATTAATAAATAACAATTATAAATATAATCACCGGTCTATCAGACGTAATCATAAAACAAACGAATGTCAAATCACTTAAATCTAATCAAAATCAATATAGTCCGTAGTAGTGTCATAAAATAAATAAATAAATAGTAATGAAACGAACTTGCTTATTGTTGCTTATCAACCAGGCGTCGCTAACAAAATCCATCCATTACCGTAATTTATAATATTGGGCGCGTAACGGTGTATAATATATCGAAACATAATATCAGGATCCCTTATAATTAATGCATCACCGAGTACCCCTGAATACGAAATAAAAATCTACCAACTCACCAACATGGCGGGACGCAATTCATGTGTACCTTTTTTACGGGACGCAACTAAGGTGGGTCGGTCGGAAAGCCCGGCTCGAGCCTTTGAAACGCGCCTGGGCCAACTTAAGTTTCGCCGCCCCAAAACACGTGTAAAAATACCGCGTCGATGATTTTAAACGCCACCCCTGAAAAATGTCGGTCTAAGCGTGGGTCAATGTCGCCCGCCCCGTGAGCCCGGCGTGCTTGTTAGTCGAAAATTAAAACGGTCGATGGTATGCGTTTAGGAGGAGACGTTATACCGGCGTCTACTGTGTCAGTCCGACTACCGGGCGACGTGCACAAACAATGATTACGCAGAAGGGGCGGGAATGCCACGGGGGTTTTCGAACTGTTCATAATAATACGGCTCGATAAAAAAGATACGAACACCTTAGTCTGTTCGCTTTTTCAAACGACTCGTCCAATAGTTCGCGGTTAAAAAAAAAAAACACCCGCGACGTTCCCGCCGAAACGTCGTTCTCTATACATTTCGCAACGGGCGCTTTCGCTCTGAATTCGAAACCGTGCTAGTTTTACGCGTTCTGCGCAACGTGCGACGGACAGTGTTCGGTAGCCCGGTCGCCCGGTAGTCGGACCGTGACGGCAGACGCGGGTGGCGGTAACGTCCTCCTCTTAATAAAGCGCGGAGTATCTCCGCGAGGCATAGTCCTGCCGTAAATACCGCGGGTTTAATGGCGACGCCGCGCGCACAGGTCGGCCGACGGTCCGCGGCAATAACCGCAATCACTCCGTATCCGTTTGCGTGCGCGAATACACAGACGCAATAACGAACCAACACGCGGAACACGGTCTCCTCCCCGTTGAACACGGACGGACCACTCGGAACCACCCCGCGCCGGTGGCGTGCCGGCCGGGCGACCGTTCGCTAATCACGGACGCTCCGCGAGACGGTTTTCGCGGGCGGCCGGCCTCACGCCGATTTTTCCCCGGACCTCCGGAACACGAGCGCCGCCTTTCCCCGGGGGTCCCCGGACCCCGGCGATTGACTCGCGCCGCGGTGCCCGTCGACCGGCGCGTGCGCGACATTACAATAACACCGTGTTGCGAATATAATAATCGACTGTTATTGTTGTTGCGACGTGCGTTTGTCGAACGTCGGTCTGACGGACAAAGAGCACTCCGCGGCGCGCGCCGCCGGCCGTCCGGCGGGCCTCTCGTCCAACGGGAGCGCGTCGCTTTGACCGCGAAAACCGCCGTCGGGCAACGTCGCGGGGCGCCCGACGAAAAGTTTTTCGGACGTTGTGCGCGTACGGAGTACTGGAGCGGTCCCGGCGTCGTCCGTGCCGATTTGTGTTGTTACAATTATCGGTGTCGACCGTGTCGGAATCGAACGGAAAGCGGGCGGTCCAAGTACGGGCAGAATGTGTTGCGTCGTGAAATTTTAATAAAAAAATAACAACGGTTCTCCTCCCCAGTTTACAGTCCTTTCGCCGGGCTACACGTGATTTTCGGAGGCTGCCTGACCAAAAATCGTTTCGAAGGCGATGAAAATAACGAAAAAAATCCGTAAACCGACCGGAGTTTTTGGGAGTTTACGCTCATTCCACGTACACCTCGATCGTTGTCGACGGGTTTTATTCGTCTCCTCGGCGACGTCGCGAGCGCGGCCACCCTCGCCCGGACACTTTTTGAATCGAATCGGGCCGAACGGACACAGTGTCGTTTTCGTCGGCTCGTCCGTCTCGTCTCCGGTGTCGCACAAAACATTTAATGAACCGGATATCGATTCGCGGCTGGGAGGCTTTTTATTCCCGTACACCGTACACTGCGTCAAGTGGTACTCGACTCTTGAGGGCTTTAATTTCTGAACGTCGGACGATAATTAAACGCGGCCGGCATAGTTAACGGTTTATTACCGTCTCCCACTCCCCTCCCCACCCGTTCGCCGCTGAAGCTTCAGCAGGTAACCGTTCCGGCATCGCGATGTTATTCGCTATCAATTTACACACAGGCCGTGTATTTATTACGGACCCTTCATTAAAAAAAATAACCGCCCCCCAGACGGGCTTTAGATTCCGACAAAAGATTATTAAAAAAAGTTATTAGACCTTTTTATTTTTTTTTTTTTCATATATATATACCCAGCGCGTACGTACGACAGATCCGTACTTCGGGTCGTGCGTGTTTTTGTTTTTTTTTTTTCCCCGCTTCAAAGCGAATTGAAATTCCGTCCTGTGGGCATTTTATATCGTATAACGATATAATATATATTGTTTTTTATTCCATATGTCGGAAAAGTCCTACGGGAAAAACCGCGCGCCCGTCTTTTGAGTCCGCGGGCTTTTTGATTATCACATTCATTAATTGTGGACCGTCATATATTATATATACGTTTATTATTATTATTATTATTTTTTTTCCTACATACCCTCGGTCGGTGGCTTTGTGAATGTCCCGTACATTTCGTTTTTATTTTTTTACTTTTCACTTTACTTTATTATTATTGTTTCTATGATATTTTTATTATTATTATTTTTTTTTTGTTTTTGTTTCGCCAGTTTGTAAAATCTTTAAACAAAGGACTTAATGAAAAACGTAATAATTGTTGTGAAACGGGTCCTTGCTTATCGGCGCAGCAGACGGTAAATATTTGCCGCGTTCAACGTATACCGGCGCAGCCTTTGTGTCGGACGAGAACGAAATTAAATTATATAAAATTAAAAAAAATAACCGTTCGCTATTTATTATTATTATTATTTTTTTTTTTTTAATTTTTCGTTTGTAAATTTATAACAATATATCAGTATAGTTTGGTCGCTTGTTTTTTTCTAATTCGTTATCCCGGAAACGTTAGAAAACCCAAGTACATAACACGGCGGTTTCATTAGACAGTCCGACGCGCACACCTGTATGCGCGACACGGATGCACGCGCACGTTTACCGGCGAACACCGTGCCCGGTCTGCGAGATCGTTCGGTTGAATTGTGTATGCTCTCTACGAATAATGTTGTCCGTTCGAATAGCGACCTGCGTTGCGAAATCCGGAAAAGAAAACGCCAATTTATTAGACGTTTCGCCGTGTAAATGTTTAATGTCCAACGACCCGTAGACGAGATATTCGCTACTCTCAAATTTGGCTGGGCCGAGAGAAGTGGAACGCTATACGCTTGCGCGATGCCGAAAATAAAGGTTTGGAAAGAATCAAGCCGACGGAGAATTATTTTAGAATGCATACGATTCCGAAAAATGTTCACATTGTTCATTTTTTTGTGAAAAACTACCGTTTCACGGGAAATTTGACCGTGTATAACATGAAATCCAAAGGCTTCGTGTATTTAATTTTGTTTTACTCTTCATTGAACGTAACAACGGACATGAGCCCCAAACATAATATTACAAAAAAAACTATACGCGCATACTCGGTATAGTCATTCAATGATATTATAATGGTAAAAATTCACCGTTCAATTTTCTCAAAAAAATCTCACGGAAACAGCTGCTCTGTAGGTAAGCGGCCGTTTCGTTGAGAAAATGGTCGCTTTTGTTGTTTTTCGTACACAATATGTTTGTACGATTGGGAAATCGGTTGCGTCGGAAAACACTGCTCCCGAAATACAACGCCCGAGACGTAACAATGTGATTTGAATTGCAATAACGCCTAGTAGTTGTTACAGAAAACCGTATCCGCGTATAGTGAAACGTTTCAGCGGTTATCAGAAATCGTCGCAGCTTAATTGATAACGTAAAATTTCAATTACATTTGTGTTTTACAGTAGCAAAGATCTCTCCGGCAACAACCCGGAAGCGCGGGAACAATAAATTAAACGAAATATTTTCCCGGCGTGCGCGCAACACGCGCACGCCGCACCCTTTAAATAACTGTTTCAAATTACTTGAAATACGATTACCGTAATATTATTATGCGCGAATATCAAAGAAACGTACGTTACCGCAGTACAAAACGAATATATTCGTCGCTTCGCTCACGTAAACATTAAAGTACAATTTTCCCGAATTATTTCCCTTCGCTTCGCCCCTCCGGAAAAGAAAAAAAAAAGAAAATTAAAAATGTATTTCCACATTTCCGGGCGACGACTTGATGAAGCAGATCGGAATTCCGCGACGTCAATAATGTTGCGGCGCGAGTGAATATTTCCAAAGTAAAATCCCCCAACGCACTCATAATTTAATAGTATTTGGAGTGGGTGGGGGGGACGTGAAAGATTGGGAAAAGTGTCTCCGTTGGGCGGTAGGACAAAACAGCTAAACGCCATAAATTACTCGCGGCAATTCCGGCGCGATCTACCTCGCCGACCGTGTGTTTTCTTCCCGGTTTTCGACGGCGATAAAAACGTCTGATAATAAAAAACGGCGCGAACATGTTTCGTATCCGTTTCGCGGTAAAAGTTTGTTGATTTTTTTTTTTTTTAACTGTAAAAATCCTAAAACCGGTTTTGTCCGATCGAAATGTCCCGGGCCATTCGACCGCTACGACGTTTGCGGTCTCGCTTCGTTGCCCGCGGCCGTACGAAATTCGGAAAACCGGCCGTAGGAATCCATACGAATCGCCGTGGCCGCGCGGGATTTTCGCGGAAAACCGTAAACGGTCGACGCCGACGGCGGCCGGCCGCAGTAAATGTTTGTGCTCGTGTTGCGGCCGTCGTCGTCCCGTTTGATGCGCCGACGCCGCGCGTGTGCCGGCCGACGCGCGTACGGTTTTTACACAATGCGACGCGTAACGAGCGTGCACGTATTTATTATTATTGTTGTTATTGTTGTTGTTGTCGTTGTCGCCGCCGTTATTATCGCGGGTCGTCACGCAAGGTGGGGGGGAGGAGGGGGCGGGCGGCGGGACACGCGGTTCGCGCGTGGGACGGTCCGTCGAAAAATCCGATTTCCGACGGCCGTTCGATCATCGACGGTCGCCGTCCCGCTCCCCCCGTCCCGCGACCGTATCGTGCTATACGCGACGGCGGCGTTTCGTCGGGAAATTTTAAAAATACGAACAAAAAAAAAAAAAAACCGGTAAAAACCGCCGGCAGACGCGCGACGACGACCCCCCCCCCCNCCCCCCCCCTCGGAAAACGGAAGCCCCGCCGCCGGATCCCGTTCTCGTCCGCCACCGGCGCACACCACTTTTGACATTCGGCGCGTCCAATCGAACTCTTGTGTTTCCGCGTTACGGGACCCCCGTGTCGATCGGCCGACCGGCCGCGCCCGGACGACGGAAGCCCGACGCTAATATCTGTCCGGCCGATTCAGCGGCCCGCGTTCCGGCGGACGGGCGAAGAGCGCCGCCGCCCGTTACCGTTTCTTATCGGTCTTGTCGGGGTACTCTCGGTCGCTCGGCGGGCGAACTCGCGCGCGCGTCATTATTATTTGTGCGCCGGTACTCGCGTAGCCGCCGCCGCCGCCGCCGCCGCCCGATATCCCACCGACGTTTACACCGTGTCGAAAACGGCAGTGACGCGCGCGCGCCGTACGGAATCGCCGAACGTCTTCCCGTTCGGACGACGCGCCCGGCCGCCCGGCGTTCCGGCGGGCCGGGAGACGCGCCGCGAAACGGACGGTAACGCGCGCTCGACGAGGGCCGCCGACCGATTCGGACCCGGGGCGTACGAGACCCGCCCGAGGAGCGGGTCGGTATAGACTGGCCTGCGGACGTAACGTTTGTGCGTTGGACAGCGCCGTTCGGGCAATATGACGTATCATTCCCTAAACGTACTCGGAATGCCGTCATTCCCGAGGAACCGTCGTCGTTGTTCCCCGATTGTCAACATTTCCCCGGTAACATACACATTGGCCGGTTCTTTCAAGGGAGGGATATTTTCTTTTCATTATTGAGGACCTGGATTTCGCAAAAATTTACTTTTATTTTTTTCTAATTTTTACGTCCGGTCGCCATAATTTATGGTCATAATTCAACGTCAAAATGTATTTCGACCGAAACACCGTCTATTCACGCGATTTTCAACGCAGATCGCCGTTGGAAAATCAAAACCGGGTGTCGCGGGTTGAAGAGCGGCGAAAAATTACAACGAATGTAAAACCGTAGCGCTGCTTTTCTCCGAAATATAGTCTACGGAACGGACTCGGTTTTCACTTTCCGTGACGCCGGGGCGTCTCGGGACGGACCGATCGCTCTGCATTCGACACGGACGAGCGTGCTATAATAGGCGCCGGTTGCGTTTCCGTCGTATTCGAACGCGATAGCCGGCCGGATAAACGTCACTCTCGTTTCGCCGCAACGGCAACGGCAACAATAACGTTAACGATAACGATAACGGTAATGACAATAACGTTAACGATCGTAATGATGAATGTTCAGAACGTCGCGCGTACGGTCCGACGAATACAACGGCGGTAGGCGCGTTTTGGCGTCGCGGTTTCGAGCGACGCGGTTTACCGCGACCGTTTCGATAGCTGCACGGTGCGCTTCTCGGCAACCGGGTCAATCGAACGCTGCGCGTTTACCGTTCTCTCGGTCGCTAACGATCCACCGACGAGGACTGTCGTCGTACAATAATCGTCCTGTCCGTTTTCTATGTAACGGGGGAAAAAAAAAAACAGAAAACAACCGAGCGGCAAACAACAAGCAGACGACGCGCGCGCCCGGTATTACCGTGGGCGCGTTCGCGCATTATCGCCGTCATTTAACGTACGAACGCGGGCGCGCGTTCGGATTAACATGTTATTATTGTTATTACCATCGCGTCAAACGTCTCGGCGATAGTCAATTTGCTCGGCGCTCGCTCGCGATAATAGAATACCGTTCCGGCGGCGTACAATAATTGTTATTGCTGTTATTAGCGAACGCGCCCGTCGACGTCATACGCGTACGTATTACGCGGCGATAATTATTACGGCGCGACTTGCGTTCGCCCGCCGCCCGAGCGCCCGGCGGGAGGAGAAAGCGAACCCGACCCCGTCACTCGCGGCGAACCGCGGGCGCGGCGGTACGGTAAAGGGGCGGGGGCGGGGGGGGGNGGGGGGGGGGGGGGGGGTTCGTATAACACACCGCCGGAACCAAATAATCTACCGCCGCGTCGTCGGTATCGAGTGCGATAGCGTCCGCCGCCGCCGCCGCCACGCGAGCATAAACAACCCGTAATTGACGAGAGTACCTACGCGGGGTGGGTAGGGCGCGGACAGGGACGCGGGTCTGAATGCGTTTCGCTTTTGAGGGAGCGCCGGCTACGGCGACCCGAGGCGTTTCGCTAATATTCTCGGGATTGCCGTCGTCGCGCTCGCGTACGCGCGTGCAATAATAATAACAATAACGTGTACACATAACGAACGGGACGCGCCGTGCGACGGCGGCACTGATAATGACGTGTTATCGTAATGGGGCGGCGGCGGCGGCGACGACTCGCGTTTTAGCGCGGAATTTTAACGGCGGAAAACGCGCGCGGGGTTTTTCCCTGCGGACCTCGAGCGTACGTTCCGGCGGGCAAAACGCGTTTTTCGGCGGATTACCGAAGGACGCCGGAAATAAAAAAAAAAAAAAAAAAAAAAAAAAAAAAACCATTCGATAAAATCAACACGATCATTGCGCGTGCGACGCCGTCAAACGATGTCGCACCACCGTACCCGTGCATCGTAAACGCTCGATAATTATCCGGTACAGTCCGAATCTGTCCGAATTCCGTCCGAACTGTAGAACGTTACGACCAATCAAATGATTAATGAACAAATACGATCGTAGTTAAAAAATTAATCGTTTTGAAATACCTGAATTTTAAATTCTGAACGTCTATAACAATAACGTTCATACAAACGTATCTTGCTCCGTCAATATACTGCGTTACGTTTAAAAAAAAAAAACACATAACGATTGGCCGAGTAGTTTCGGTGATAACATCAAAATGGCACTTTTATTTTATAAAAAAAAAAAAATATTAAAAAATTGGCACTGGCAACGTCAGCTTATATATGTATAATATACGTATCTTGTCAAATTTTCAATATTTCTTTGTCATTATTTGACATCATTTGTCTAACATTGCTTTCCGCTGATCGCGATGCATTTTTCTTTCGCGCTTCAGATGTAAATGGACCAATCGATTTCTGTTTGGGGGGAGAGGGGCATAACTGTCGACGATGCAATATTCAAAATATCAAAGAAGATATGTATGCGGTACGCACGTCTATATATGTCTGTTGTGTACGTCCAATAATATCGTATGTTTTGCGCGTGTCTTGATATCACCCGTGAACTGAAGTGTGTACCCAATATCGATGTCTTCGTCGGCAATTAAAATTGAACACGTTCGCTACAATCGCGACAAAAAACTACGTAGTTACCCGTATACACACACTCGTGGAATACTCATATCATAGACGTGATGAGAATTTGCCCGTGACAATCCAATTGACTATTAACGTCTGTTTTCGCACCCGTATCCGTCGCCAATGTAACCCATGATTAAAAAAAGTTATATTGTCTTTCGTACCACAAATACCTAAAACCCGGTTTTCGCGGATCGATCGTAGAATTTCACGCGCGCGCCACGCCGGAAACCGTTACGAGAGTGTGCCCAACGACTTCCCGAAGTTTCGCGGCGATCGGATGAACGGTTTGGGAAGGAGACGTAAGAGACGTACAAACATTAATTTACATACGCACACGCGTGTATTTCGTTGGGAATCGGAAGGCGTACAATCAAATTTTAATTTACACTTTACGAGTCTAGAGCCTTCAGATCTAGAACGTCTAGACAGACTGATGCGTTATTCGTAGGGCCGTCGGTTGCGTGTTAAGGGGCCGCACGCGAACCCCGAGGCGTCTAAGGTTCGGAGCGGGACGCCTCGACGGGAAAAGAGAGACGACGTTTTGTGCGCGTCGCGCGAAACGCCGGTAAAAATATTGCAAAATCGGCGGTAGTAAAGTCAGAGGCGGGGAAATTTCCCGAAAAATGAAACTTTGTAAATCCGAATCCAAATGCGTATAACAGTCACACGAACCGTAAATCCCGATCTCCGACGTTCACAGACGGTCGAGAAATCAAACGATATGCATTAGCGTTAACGATAACGATACCTAGCTAATGTCACACGTTGTAATAAATATTGAAGAGTCGGTAAATAATAAACACTAGTCACTCGGTTCGAGCGTGGCCGCGCATATTAACGAATAACGAATTGGTATTTTGTGAACTTAATATTATCATAGTTCCACGAAATCGGTTTTTTAAATGTCATAGCGAGTAGTAGAAAATTACTTTCAAAAGTCCTTTGAAATATGAACATGCTGTCGCTGAAGCATCGATACGACAAAATATTGTTTTGCGTTCGCGTTAAACTGATGGTATTGCATAGGGAACCTATTGACCTCGACCCGAAATATGCATTTCGGTACAATAGTTTAAAAGTTATAGCGCAAAACGTTCAAACGGAGTGGCTTAGGTAGGGTTTTTAAACGGCATAATAATATGTATAGGTTTTTTTTTTTTTGAAACAAAACGAAATATCCCCGTACTCGAATCGTAAAAAAATAATAAAATGAGCGATACAATCGACTTTATTTTCAACGATTTGAGACGAACGACGGCAGTACAATAAAATCAATCGTATCGACGGGACACATTATCAATCGCGTTTTAATCGTTTAACAACCGAGAAAAACGTAATCATTTATCTAGCGTAACCCCTCATAAATAGATAAAATAAATAATTACAATGAAAATCGATTTCGGCCCTCTTCCGCCCCCCACCCCACCACCATTAACAGTCGCCCCGTTCTGCGGTGTTAGTCGATGACTGCACCGGGCGAGTGTAATACCGCGACAGCGAGTGAACGAGGTTACACCGAGCGATGCTACAATCCTATCCGATAAAATCAACGATCAAAGTTTAAACAAATTTAATTTATCGTAATTTATCATAGTTGAGTTTTCCCTTTCGAAAAATTAATATTGCAGTCGTGTTCTGTAGTGGGGGCGGGGGGGTGGCACGACAGCTATGTACAGCGACGATTGTATAGCGCTAAAATACACAAAAATTATCTTTTCCGTTTAATTTTATTATTATTAAAACGAGTTTTGCGTTTTTAGAACAAAATAAATGGTACAATGTTTTTAAATGTCTCCCACACTAACGGCTGCAATTTATTGTCCAACACTACAAAAATTAGATCGACACAAGTTTTTAATTAAAATCGTAAGCATTATAAAAAAAAAAAAATATTTCGTGTTAATCGTTTTTGTAGCGTTAAAAATTGAATTCAACGGTTAGAGCCATCACAGGAGGGGGCGGTGGTTGAAATTTAAAACCATTCTGAGCACTCAGTAATTTATGCATTTTAAAATATTTCTTCAAGGTTCTTTTGACGTTTTATGAGCGTTTTTCTGTGGATTTTGAGTGCACCAAGTCCCGAGCCCTGGACATTATTAACTATTAACTATTACATATATTCGTTCAATAAAATATTTATTTTTTTTTTTCACTTTTATTATATTACAAACGTATTTTTTACCGCCCGGAGCGACCGATCCTATCGCCAACCCCACACCCCCCCCCACCATCACTCTCTCGATGCGCCCTCGATTTCGGACCCGGTTTTTACGGCCACGGCAGTCCGCGGATATTCCTCGTGTTTTCCTTTACACGCGAAACCGCGAGGTGGGGGGGGGGGGGGGGGCAGAAACGTCCGACATCGAATCCCGCGGAAATTTCGCCGGGAAATAATCGCGGAGACCTGCGATTCTCGCCGGACACCTGTCGTTTCGCACGTCGCGGCGTGCACAAACGCGGCCATTGCGTTGCGCGGGAACGTTCGGTTTGCCCGAGACGTTCCGTTCGTGCCGGACAAAACGGAAATCGACCGGATGTCCACCGTCAAAGCGGCCCGTCTCGTTCTCGCGGGCGAACAAAAACAGTTTTGTCGAATTACGATGTTTTACGCGGTTCGCCCGCGAGCCTACCGACACGTTTCCGCGCGCGCGAGTGTGCGTGCGTGTACACACGTGTACGTGTGCACGCACTCTGTTCGATTAGAATAGTAACTGCCCGTTTTGAAGAGTAAAAAGTATGCGTGTGTGTGTGTGTGTGTGTGCGCGCGCGTGTACGCGTATAAATAAAATATATACAAATCGATAACGTACGGCCGAGTTCTATTGTACGGTAAAATCGCCGAACAAACACCGCGCGGAAACGCCGAGGGTGGTGTTTTCGGGGGAAACGGGGAGATTGCGACAATGCCGCGTTCGGATCGAACGACGCAGAGACCGGGATTCATTTCGGCGTTCGCTGTATCGCGCGCACAGTCACACGGGGGGAGGGGGAGGGGGAGGGGAGGCCGGCGGCAGGTACGTCACGACGGAATAACAACGTTCGATAATATTTTTGGAAAACGGCGATTCGGCAATCTCCGGTAATAGCACGAGCGGCGGTCAAACTCGACGACGGCTTAAGGGCGAAATTCAATATTTTTTTTTTTTTCTCCATCATTTATTATATCGCGCGAAGTTGTTCGCGAACCCGCGTTTCGTACCGGTGCGCGTATTCCGTTTGCTCTCGCCGTTATCCGGAGACCCGATAGTTTTTTTACAACGTTCGAACGTCACGTCACATGTTATTACGCGATAATAGGCGGGCGGATGCGTGCCGGAGCAATCCGCGGCTCGCGGATAATACGCCGGGCGATTGATTTGAGCGGGCGCACTCGCCGTCTCGGAATGTATTTTAACTTTTTACCGAAATTCGTTTTCCAGAACATTAAAGAGATTCTCAAATAGCGACCCGCGTATATTAAAAAGTCCCGCGAACAGATTGATTATCGGCAAAACGAATTTCAATGTTGACATTTTCGATTTCTGTCGAACCGGTTTTTTATGTTTGTGCCGGAGGCGAGCAATGGCGTCGCCAATGAACACGCCACCGGACCGTACCGCCACACAAATGATACGACACACGAGCGTTGCTCCGTTAGCTGTTACCGGAGTTTAAACAAAACGCTGTTCGCCCGCCGATCGGTTTATTAATTATCAGGTTCATCGGTTGCCCACGTCCGCTTTTGCGTGACTAACCGAGAGACGGTTCCGTTCGAAACGGTTCAAGGTCTCCGTTGTTTCCCCCGTGACCGATGCCCGGCGAAAAAGCACACTGACGTTTATTTTCGTAGGGAAAAGAAAGTTCGAAAACGCACAAAAAGTCCGGCCTCGTGCCGCCGTCCGCGTTTGCGGTTTTAAATTCCGCGGGTCCGCACCGTCCGGATTTCCGCGGTCCGGGCGGTCCGGGGCTCCGGGGTACGGGCGCGCCCGGGGACATGCCCGCGGACACGCGCGTCCGCCGTCGGGCCCGTCAGTTTAGCGTTACCGGGGGCGCGCGACGACCGCTGCCCCGTCTCGCCGCACGCCGGACGACCCGTATGTAATAACACACGGCGGCGCGTAACGTACGCGAAAAGACGTTTACACGCCGCCGCCGCCGCCGCCGCCGTAAACAATAACGCCGCGCTCGACCATAACCCGTAAACAATAACGCCGCGCGAAGACGATAACCCGTAAAAAACACCCGCCGTCGCCGCGTTCCCGCGTTAATTGCGCGCGCGCGCGCGCCGTTACGCGCTCTGCAATATTGCCGTTGCTCGCAACAGCACCGCGCCGTGCCCGCGCGTACCGTTTACGTTATACGCCGCGCGCGGGGGAGGGGGGGGGCCGTTTGAATTTCACGTTCGGTACGTTCGGAACACGCCCGCGCCCGGGATGCGGGGGTGTGCGCGGCGTCCCGCGTACAGGGCGATCGCGTCGTCGCGGTTCTCTCGGACGGTTGTTTAACGGCGGATTCGACGCCCGTCCGTTTTCACCGCACCGCGTCGACGCCGTTCACGCCGGATCACGCCGCGCGCCCGAAACCGGCTTCGGCTTCGGATTCGCAAACAGCCGACCACCCCGGATCGAAACGGAGAACGCGTCGGCAGGGATCGGTGGCGCAGCCGACCGCGGGGGATCGGACGTCGTACCCTCCCGTCGCTTCGTATTCCTCAGCCGTAGGTCGGGTCCGGATCCCGGAATCTAGCCGTCCCACCCTCCCACCCCCGGAACCCCGCGCGTCGGTGGATTCCGGCCGCGCCGCCGAGCGCAAACGCGTCGCGCGCCGCTGACGGTCGCCGGTCCGCGACAAAACAATCGCCCTGTATGCACGCCGGGCGTACTGCGACCGACGCGCCCGCGACGCGCCCGCAATACGTTTCGCCGGCGCGCATGTTAAACGCGACGCGTACGCGCCGTGTATAGTGCGGCGTAGGCGTAGTGTCAGTGTCGTTACGGTGTACGACGACAACCGCCGCGGTGTTATTATTGTTATTGTTTTCCGCGGGGCGGCGGCGGCGGTTTATCGACTCCCGGCCGTCGTCGCCGAGGACCGAAAAGCCGGCCCCGGAGTGGATACCGTCGTTTCCCCCGGCGAGATTACGGCCGAGGCGCGAATTAATCGCGCCGACTCGGAAACAATAATAATAATATTAATATTAACGGTCGTGCGCGTGCGCGACGGTCTTTGGAAATCGGTGCCGCGCTCGGGGTTCCGCCGCAGTTACCGTAAAAAATAACGGGCTCGCCGGAACGACGCGCGAAAACACTCAGGTACGAAAGCGTCCCGCACCCGAGAAAATATCACGCGATTTCACGCCGTCGCGGCGCAGTAATATTCGGTGCGGGCTCTTCCGCGTGCCGACATTTCGAAATCGTTTGTCGGGAACGGCCTTCGGTACCGGCCTGTATTAACAAATCAGTGACGGCAGAATCGCCGATTTCGTTTTACGCCCACCCACCCTACGACGCTCTGTAAATTATGAACCGACGCTCGCCGACTAGTTCCCACGAGGGTTTATAGGCGCAAAAAGTGTTTTAAATTTAAACCTTATGAAAAAAAACCAAAGGCCATAACTCATTTTTTTTTTTTTTTTTTTTTTTATTTTATACCTGTCCCGGATCGTGGACAGAGATGCCACCACACAATGATACGCATAATTGATAACGCACACGAATATTGCGGTGCAAAACGTTTTGACAGTAGGTACATCTGGACAGAAACCTTATTATTTATTGACATACGAATTCTTACCTTTATAAAACTAAATTCGTACACGTGTATGCTCGATAAGCGTATTCATATACGATACAAAAAAATCTTTTATTTTTTTTTTTGGTTTGGGGGGGCGGTGTGGTAGGGTTATTCGACACTTTGTGGTGGGTCTATTGTCTCTCGCTATTTTTGCTTCTATGACGTAGACTCTAATAGTAACTTATCAAACTTCCCGCAGTCTAAAATACATTTAATGGTTTTTTTCAACTACATATTCAAGAACATTGACGTATCCAAAAAACCGACTTAAAAAAAAAAAAAAAAACATTACGGTTTAT
The DNA here is from genome assembly GCA_902439185.1 of Cinara cedri. Lineage (NCBI taxonomy): Eukaryota > Metazoa > Arthropoda > Insecta > Hemiptera > Aphididae > Cinara > Cinara cedri. Next base: position 1,186,732 of record CABPRJ010000962.1, on the reverse strand, counting down.
TCGTTTATTGAACTGTTTAATAATTTGAAAGCATTAAGCGAGACGACGGGAATGGCAACGATACGTGACTGTTGATTCGTGAAGAAAATCCGTTTTCTGTTTTTTTTTTTTTTTCTAACGTACACCCCGACAAAAACTAATAAGGTATTGTGTGTAGTGTGTAGCTCGTGTGGATATATCGAACCCTACTGGCGCCGGGCAAACACACATTCAAAACAGTTGAAACGGAAAAGATGACCAGCTACGCTATGGGGAATATCGCGCTGGTCCGATCGGCAACATACAATTTGCACGGTTCGGGAATCTCGACCAAAATGTGTACACCGAAGAAACTCGTTTGGTTATACGAAAATAACGGAAAAAAATCGGTTGACGATAATATTTCAAATCGCAGTTCATATTTACGGACGACGAGCGTCCAGTTCCCGCGACAATAAAATCGCAGCCAGAAAAAAAAAAACTACTCGGATGATCATTATGCCTACACGTCTGAGCGGTTCCCAAATAGTAATAGTGAAGTGAATTTATCACGAGTCTATTACTTTCGACGGGTACGATTTTTCTTTTTCGAATATTTCCAATAAAAGTCCGACAACTAATTTTAAAGCGGAACGAAAAAGTTTTAGATCTTAAAAAAATATTTAAATGTTTCAAATAGAAAGTATTATTAAAAGTGAGCGTAGAAGTTTTAGGTGGAGGGGGAAATATTGAAAGTCTTTTCACTAACCGTAAATCTCATTGGAATACTTAACTTCCCTGTTTCACCCAGAATATCCGACAATTTAAAATTGTAATCTTGACCCACTAACGTAATTTTTTAAAATTAAAAAAAAATAGGGTTACATAAGTTAGGGTAATCTCTCCCTGTTAATTTACAATCTCCTGACGAGATACATGATTTTTGAAGCCCGTCTGAAAAACGTATTCGACTTAACAAAACATAATTCGAAAAATGTATAAAATTGTGTCCTGAAAGTACAAAATAAATATTACAATTTTTCGTGTTTTTAACGTAGTTTATTATAAATTTGAAACTTTGTTTTTATTTGTTGATGCGTTAATAATGAACATTGCAACAGATTTTTGAACATTTTTTAGAACCAAAAATTATTTATTCACATAAATTTAAAGTATTATTTCAAATATTGGAAAAGTTTTTTTTTTTTTTTAAAGAAAACTTGATCCGGTTGCTTATTCCTTAAAAAAAGAACTCATTCCTAAAATAAATTTTTTTTTTTAAATGTTTTAATGTCTACCCAAAATGCAGCCCAAAATAATTTGTTTCATTTTATTAATTTAAAAATATTAATAATAAATTAACTTTGGAATTATATACACATTTGATATTAAAGGTTCTCGTAAGTTATTTATTAGTCACTTGTGCGGATGCACATTTTTCATAAAACACTTTAAAGAATAACACGCGAACGAGGACAGACAATTTCAATTATTATTTGTAAATTTGACCTTTTTTAATTGTTGAACATGTTATAAATTATAACATATTTATTCATTTTTTTTTATTTTTTTTTGGTTTTTCATAAAAAAAGGAACGGAAATTATTGTTCACACTCCACGTAAATATTAACTCTTTCCTATTCCTTCCCAACAGTGTTAAAAACAAAACGCCCTTAACGTTTCGTATCAATCGAAATAGTTAATTTTAGGTGGTTACATATTATCCAAACGGAGAATCACACCGGTATTTTAAATGTTAAACAAATTCACATTGAACTTCTGTCACTAACAATATGCATTACGAAATTGTATTTATTCTTTTGTTCAAACAATATATTTCGTTATGCGGAGAAGAAAATATTTTGCCAACTGCAGATGTTACCTGTACAATAGTATTTAGATTTTTTTTTTTACAAATTTGCCGTTCGGGTTAGGTTATGTAGTATAGCCACTTAGTTGGATCCAACTCGATTATTTAGTATATTGTTACTAGAAACGGATTTATGTGCATTTAAAATTCGCAAAAAAGCGCTTAAAATTGTCAAATAAAAAGACCTCTAAAACAAAAATCACTTAATAATATNTTATTAGGGAAAAATTACATGTGTTAAACGTTTTCGTACCTAAAGTGTTAGAAAATTATTTTGAATACATACCTAATTTAGAACCATTACGGGAGGAAATTTTATACTGCTCTACCATTTTTGTTTATTAAAATATTTTCTGAATGTTTTTTTTTTTTTTTTACCGTTTATAAGCACTTTTTTGTGGACTTTAAGTGCATATAAATTCGTTTCTTAATTTATTATTTACATACAAATTATAATGCAATATATATTATTGCTATATCACAGTATAAATGTGGTGGCATGGTGCGAGCGTCATTTTTAAAACATAGATGGCGCTACAGCACACGTTTTATTTTTTTTTAAATTTATAGTAAAGCGACAATATTATTACTATAAAATCTCTATTACATCCGAATAGATTATAATAACTCGTAATATCAACACAATCAAAAAATACAATTTTATTTACAGTCCGCATATTAGTATAATACAGAATGTCGTTCATTTACGGAATTTTTATTGCGTACATTCGTGTTTCGTTGGCACAAAATCAATATTATATTTGCTACCTACTCACACCAATATGTATACTCCAGGGAAAATATTCAAATATTCTTTTGAAAAAGTAAGCACAGTAATCAGCGGTGTTAACTTTTGAAAAACTCTAATACAATACCGCAAACGACGGTTTCGCGGCAATGCCTGGTGAAATATTGTAGAAGCGAACAACGGACCTGAATATGTGATGATATGCAACTATTATGTCAAGTTACAGCGAGTAAAATAATAATATTGTAACGATACGGATTTCTCGGTTTTTGACACCCTTCGTTTAGGGGTGGTTTTTTACACGCGATTTATCCGGGGGGGAGGGGAGGGGGGACGAAAAAAGAAAAAGAAAAAAGAATTGTTCGGCATCGAATGTTCGTCGAGTAGAGCCGGGTGTACCCGCGGTGTGCCGGCCGGGCGCAAACCATACACGAACTCGGTAGGTACCTGTATTATATAAATCTAAACGCAACAATAATAGTATTATGCTTGTATATTGATAACACGCGGTCGGTTTTTCTAGGGAAAAAAAAAAAAAAAAAACTTTACCGATGGTTATCCTCGTTTTCGATGATGTGATTGTGGGCAGGCATTCTGGAAAATGTGTAAAAACACTGTCCGGGTTCGGGTCCGCCGTCGTTTAAAAAAATGCCCGCATTTATTATTATTATTTTTTGTTGGTTGTTTGGAGTTGCAGAAATTCTGTTGTGCGCCTTTAGCGCGAGCTTCAGGTTTTCTGCGTGCACGGTGGTAGATCTACGGCCGTTTTAAACGTTACCCCCGGGTACACTACGAGGAAGCGATCTACCGTTGTACCCCGAATGGAATCTAACCCTAATCTAACCGTAGGCTATATTGAAGATGATCAGATTTCACCAGCAGAACACCTTCCCGCAGGATATAACGTCGATTGGAGAACACTCAATAGACTAAGAACGGGAGTAGGACGATCAAAAGACAATCTGAAGAAGTGGGGTGTAATACAAAGAGACACGAAATGCGACTGCGGAGATGAACATACCGTGAGCCACCTATTGATATGTCCAGACTGTCCAACAACATGCACTACTTCGGATCTCTTAACAGTGACCAAAAAATGCAATTAAAGTGGCGAAACATTGGGAAGGGGAACTTAATAATTTAATAAAAAACCTTATTTATATACCTAGTAAGAATAACTGGTTGTTCATCTGTGATTTATATATTTTTATTTTAATTATTTGATTTGATTTTTTTTTTTTGTTTATTTAATTTTACTCGTGTTTATATCTTTTTATATTTATATGTGGTTGTTTGACACGAATAAAAAAAAAAAAAAATATTATTTTTTGTAAACCGTCGATTTCCCCGAAAGAAAAACCTCGGGTCTCGCAATTGACGAACATCGATGATGCGATAAAAAGAAAAACACCGCACGAAAAACCGGCCCCGCCGTCGTGTACACCACGATAATGTAAATATTTTATTAAAACGGCGGTCGGCGGCGCGTCCGACGATCGGAAAATCGTTTTCGGCGGGGACCGTTCTCGATGATATCGTCGCGGCCGTAAATGTTTATTGTTGAGCGGCCCGCGAACGGTTCCCAACGGATCCGAAAGACGTCCGGGCCGGGTATCGTCTGTCGTGCGGCACCCGCCCGACGGCGCGCCGGGACCCGCGCACGATTATTTCATGAACCCCCCGGGGCCGTCACGGCCCCGCGCGAAATCCCCCGGCCAATTGTCGTTACGGTCGCGCGTCGAGCGGACGGCGTTACGCGTCTCCGTGCCGTCCGCGTAACGCGCCGTTTAGCGTCTCGCCGAGACTTTTGGCGTTTTTCACGAATGTTCTCGCACGGCCGTGTTGTTCCGCGCGAGAACGCGAACGGCCGCGGGCGAAACGCGCGCGCGGTCGACCGGCCGTCGGACGCGGTGCCGGGCCGGGCGATTTCGGTCGACCGCGTTCGACCGGGCCTTTGACGCCCGGACGCGGAGGCCGAACGGGACATACGCCCTTCCCCCAGCCTCCCCCGGACTCTGAAATATCGAATATAATTTCGATAATTAGACAATGTACGCAATGTTGTAAAACCGTTCGGTGTTCGATTTTATTATGGCCCTCGCCGTGTCGGTCTGGTCCTATACATCGTGGGGCCCGGGCAGGTTTGTTTAGGGTTTCGCGTAAGAGAAATAAAAAAAAAAAAAAGGACCATTCGAAAAACTTTACCGAGACACTCGGATAGATTTTCTGCTCGCGTCAATGAACTGGTCCATCAACGATTCATCATAGCTGTAATCCCTATAGTTTTCGGTGGTGGAAGTCGTTTGCCGCTTATATAGTGTGTCGATTCGATCCCTTTCATGAAAACGCAGGTCTAAGTACGCCAATCGGACAATAACCTAATTCACATTCGAGCTCATTTCCAAACAGCGCGAGAAAAACATGAAATCCGAAAATAATAGCCGGAAAGGTTCAAAGGTATGCATCGGTTGCAATACAGAACGTTTTACTTTTTTATTTTTATAACGTCTAAAAACTATCGCGCACCATTATTATCGCCGGTGACCGGCCAAGTTTAATAACTAAGTAAACGGCCCATACTGTGCTAAGCACGATCGCACGCCGGCCTAATCCGATCCTGAATCCATCGTTATAAAGACCGCGGTCACCGCGAAGTGTAGAGTTTTAAGAAATTGACGACGTCAAAGAAAGACCATAGTCGGAGCGGAAGCAGTAAAAAAACGTCAAGACAAATCAATCAGTCTCCATACTAGCTAATCGAATATTGACTGTGGTCGTGTTCTCGTGCAGCACTTCTTATATCGATACATATACCCGTACAATGTCATTAAATTATAATTTATTTATCGAATTCTAAAAAAAAAAAATGTGTTAAAAATCGTATCATATGTTCTATTCTGTAGGGATTGTTTATGGTAACACGTTTTATCTAGTTAGTGAATTGGGAAGGTATTTTTTTTTTTAATTTTATTGAATTGTTTTTAACCGTTTGGAAAAATGTATAAAAATCCATATTAGGAGAATCGTGAAAATAATTATACGTAATAATAATACTGAATCGTATGGAACTATAGAAGTCGTTCATCTCATTAACGTGACAGAAAAACTTCTTTCTATACGTCCACAGTTGATTTAGAAGCCACCTGGTCGGACTTACGTTGATCCACTCGTCCACCGAGTCGTTATACTAGCAAACCAAACCAAAAAAGAACAAAAAAAAAAGAAAGCGTTAAACGTTCACACTCGACTCTGTAGTTGAAAACCACCCACATGGTATACAATAATTACAATTTTTAACCGGATAGGTATACAAAAATAGTCCCAGTAGATAGAGTTCACAAACAGCGTATTTAAATTGAATATACAAAAAAAAAAACACAAAGTTGACTCACTAATTACATAAAAGTCTGTTTTTGAAGTTTTAAAGAAATTTGGATTTTTTTTAAATAATATTTTTATTTTTTTTTTTATATATATTTGTTGGTTTGGGGCCATCTCCAAATAGTTGGGATAAAGGCAAAGGGAAAAAAAAAAATTATTTGCATGAATGCTATTAAAGCTGATACCTTGTAGCTAAGCTTTTATGACTAAATTAAATTTCCCTTTTTTTGGTATAAAATCGATAGTGGTAATATAATGCTGCAGATATGATTTTAAAATTAGTACATTATTTTACAATATTTACTAGATTTATAATATTCGCATAGCCCGTTGTATCTTCTAATTATTTATTATTTCACCCTCTAAGACCAATTTTCCTTGTCAGTCCTTTGATCGTCGAAAGTTGTTCATCGAATACAGACGTGTGTGTTCACGACACACTTGTCACAAGTGTTGTTTTAATAAATAGTGATATAGTACGTATCATAATATTTTTATTAGGAAATTTAAACAATTTAACACGATGAAGACAAATTATGGAAAACTAAAAAATCCGCTGTTTGGTTAGTATACGCAGGCAACTAAACCTATTTAAAAGAGAAAAAGAGAGAGATAGAGAGATAGAAATCAAAACGGTTCGGCAAATATTATGCGATAATGTTGGCGCTTTTGGCCGGTACTCTTGTCGTCACTTTTGATGCGTCTTAATGTTTTCTTGTGCTCGGACGATAATCCGTTGGCATCGGTGGCGGTGGTTTTTATCCCCGTCGAAAAGCAAAAGGGCATTCTTTATTTTGATTGAATCCGGTTTTAATGTGCAATATATATTCAACATTATCCGGAAGAGCCCATAACACGTGGTCGATCCTACTGGACGATAATATTATTGTGCTATGCGTGTGTCTGGGAATGAGAATTGCGTGGGGAGTACTGGGGACCGTTATTGCACGGACGTATTGTGTATACTTACGTTTAACGGCCGCGGCAAAAGATATAACCGGCAAAAGTTGAGTAGCTTTTGTGTTTTCGTAGTTTATCGATTGAGGTGCCCGATCAAAATACATATATAACACGCAGTCTTATACAAAGATACGTTTTAAAATAAGAGATAATTATCTAGATGAATGAAAACTACGTAACAATTGAATATAGAAATAAAGATAAAATAATCAGGAACTTTGTAAAAAGTTAAAAACAAAAAAAAAAGGCAATTGTTCATAAATTACCTGTTACAAAATTGAGTGCAAAAAATTATTAAATGTGAATCAGATTTGACAGAGGTCTACTATTTGTATAGGTTGTGTGATTGATGTAGGTATAAATCAACTAGTTTATCTGTGATTTCTGAAATAAAGTAAGTACATAAATAACGATTTGAAAATATATATCTAAATAAATTTATCTAGATGATTCAGTCATTCATGTCATATAAATTATTTCTGTTTTATTATTTTGTGATAAAACACAACGCTGATAATATGAGATTTGTATTAAAACTTTGATTTGATAAAAACTACGCGCCAAATTTTTAATATTCTCTTGTTGTTATTGTAATATTCAAAGGTTTCATCAGAGATAATTTGGTTTTCGTGGTGTTTTTCCAATCTCAGTCATCTTTCACATGCTCTTCAAAGTTTTGCTTTTGCCGCGCACGGCCGTGGATCGTTTTCATGAAAAATGAAAACTGAAACTATCGAAATTCGATTTATACGCGAATATAATTGTATTTTTAGTAAATAATCACGTATAAATTTGAACATCGTTTGATTATAGCGACTATACCTATTTATCCGTTGGTATCTAATAAGAAATTACAATAAATGTAAAACAATAAAAAATAATTGTATACAATACGATAAATGTGATTCGCAGTTAAACGACAGTAATGTCAGACAATAGGCACACCAAAGTCACGGAACACCAGAGTGTTGGTGAAGCTCCAATCAATCCGCTGGATTTGCAGATGGATTCGGAGAACACGCGGTATTTGATTGAAAACGAGGGTAAAACACGCGAGCGCCACGCGGCACACCTTTAACGAGCCCGTGTTAATTATTTTCCCGTCGCGCGGCGTGTTGCGCTGGTATTAATGTTATTGTTACCGTTGTTATCGCATATGTTAATCGTTCTCTACACGTGCACACGCTCGACACACGTCCGGGCCCGCAAACGCCGTCCTTGCCGGAGAAAATCGAAAGAAAACAATAACGCGGCCGCTCGAGTATTTGAACACCGCACTCGCAAACACCCGAAACGATAGAGACTCGTCTCCGCCCGAACGTAGCGTACCCTGTATATTACGACGCTTATCCCGATTCCGACTCGGTGTTATCAAAACACGTCAACGTAAGTCGGTCTGGTACGTTTTCACGTTTCCAAGTCGCCGACAAACACTCCGTCCGTTTGTGGCATTTTGAATACGAGTTGCTGTTTGAAAATCGAAAATAAGTAGGTAATCGTTTCCACTCCGAAAACGATGACGGCGGACAGTTTTAGAATATATATATTACGATTCCGAAATGTTTTCGAACAAGTCGTTTTTTGAAAAAATATACTTATTTTGGAAAAATTTGATTTTTTATTATTATTAATAATAATGATATTTATCATGTAAAATTTGACTGTCATAGCAATTTACAGAGGGTCTTCCTAAGTATATTACACCTCTTCCTCGTTTCGGCGATATTGTTATTGAAAACGTGCAGTACGCCATTCTGTGTATTATTTTATGTTGCGTGGGAATTTCGTGCGATACACTAAATCGTATTATTGTGGGTTACAGACATAAAAATTCCAATCAAGTTAAAAAGTTAATGCAATATTGTTGACTCGGTTAACCGTAATGAGTTACTTTTGTACATGACGATTAACGTTTATATTGACACATTAAGTAGGTACGTTGTTGGGCCAAAGTCGAAATTATTGAAAATTTAACTGATGCTTGTGAGACGTGGTCCTTGATAAAAAGACGACGAGTGGAAATTAACGATATTTGAGGGAACAATACTCCGAAACATATATGGGCCACGGTTCAACGAAGAAACGGATTGATATGAGAGAAGAAAAAATGACGAATAACAGAAATTGTACAACAGACGAAATATCTTAGCGTTTATCAGAAATAAACGGCTAAAGTGATTTGGACACACTCGGAGAGCAGATGGGCAACTAATGAAAAAAAGTACTCTTGGAAAAAATAAACAAAAGAAGATCCCTTGGAAGACCTAGAACCCGGTGGATTGATGAAATAACGGATACCCGAAAAAAAAGATCAGATCGTGACCTTTGAGTTAACTTATAATTGAGATGGATGGCGAGATTACTTAAAGACAGTAATGGCTCTTTACAGACCAGTAAGCTGAAAGAAAATGAAGAAATAATTTTTTTCATTAAACAACATTTTTATATTTAAGAGCTGTAACCTTTAATTTGACTGTAAAAATTGTTGTACGTGAGCAAAAACTACTCGAACTATACTTATAAAGAAACAGAATTTTCAACGTACAATCGTTTTATGTTTTTCAAACTCGAATAACTTATGATTTCGTATTAATGTATCGAAAAACTAAAAACAATGCTGCACAGGGCTGGTTTTCTTTTAACGGTCAAAATTTGATTTCTCAATTGAGTGTATATCACCCACCAGGTGGTTTTAGGCCGCGTAAAACGCTCTCTTCGTAAATAATTTTCTTAATTTCACGGTTACACAATAAATACTCGTATTTATTATTCCGAAAATATCGAGGAAATTTCTAGCTGTACACAATCCCAGGTAATCCGCTTCCTCTTAATGATTTTATGAGAAATATGTTTGACAATTATTACAGAAATAAATCAATACTAAAACTTATAAATATTCTCATGCACACGATTGTATGTTAACGATAAAAAAAAAAAAATAACCAAATGAAAATAACTTCTCATATCTGCAGCTTATTTTAAACCGTGTTTGTTTCGTCGTCCGTTGACTGCAAAAAAAAAAAAAAACTAATAACAGCAGTTTAATTAATTGTTCTTTTCACGTTTGATTAGACAATCAATAATATTATGCACTATCGATTATCGTTCATCTGTTTAATATTTATTATCATACTATGTCGTATTTTATCGTAGGCATAAAACTTATAAATTTCAACCCATCGCCTAATCTGTTTTATTAATACACTACAATATTATTACAACCAGAGACGAACCAAATACGGAGGAGGCACGCCGTAAAATAGTCAGCAGATTTCTGATGTAGGTAATCTTGATATTTTGTTAAATTAAAAAAATAATAATAATAATAATAACGAATAAACAAATTCTCGGTCAGTCACATTTCACAAATGCCGAATTTCACGAGCGAAACAAAAGACGGTTAACCGAGTTGGTTATAGACATATCGGTGCGTATTCGATCCGATCCGACTGGATTCGACTGTCCGACTAGAAAAACGAAACTGTGTATATTATCGGTAATGAGTATATTTATCCGACAAAATATTTAATTTTAAGATAACAGTTTAACGATAATAATTAACATATCATAACAAAATGTTAAGAACGGGCAGCTTTTATTGACTACTTTATACAATTTCCCAGTTACCCAAGTTACCAATATAAACTATGAATTATAAATAAATCAAAACTCTTAACATAATTTTTGAAAGACTTCCCATTAAAAAATTGGTTTAGATTAATATTTAATTTTTGGCATAATTTTAGACGATTATATAAAACACTCGTTTTTGTCAAAACTAGGTAAACGTAAATCGATGCATTCTTCATTATAATCGGAATCTAAAAAGCATATTGGGTATACGTAAAAAAATACATTCATTGATACAAAGGTACAATACACATTAAACATAAGTGTAGTAGAGGCGCGTTTGTTATAAATTACGCAAATGTATAAAAAGTGCAAAATTTAATGTTGAATTAAGTAATGTTTTGTTTTCTAAAAAACCTAAATACGTCGTTGTTATTTATATAGCGTACATAATATTGCCCCATTTTTACAGTCTCTTAAAGTAAATCATACGCGTCCGACAAGATTGTTGGATTAAACAAATACAATACGCCGTTGTCTATAGGAAATCGATCGTCGATCGGCCGGAACCCGAAAACGAATTAAATAAAAACCGAAAAACCGTCAACGCGCGACGCGACGTGAATTCCGTCGAGCGGACAGTCGGTACGCGCGCCAATAAAACATGACCGTTTTCAATAAACCGCGGTAACATAAATACGGCCGGTCGGCGCACCTACGGAATCGGTTTCAATGACGCGGCCGCAATAAATATCGGAAACGGGTCCGAACGTCGGCCGCGGGCCGCCAACTGTCGCGCGTCCGGCCGGACACGCGCGACCTTTGCGGCGAATCGCGCGCGCGCGATAGGCGGGGGGAGGGGC
>CABPRJ010000962.1:1153053-1175367 GCA_902439185.1 Cinara cedri | reverse complement strand
GTGCGGATATTCGCGTCCGGACGTGCCGAAGGCGCCGAAAAACCGGGTCGCCGCGGACGGTCGTACCGTGCGCCGGGGGGGGGAGGGGGGGAGAGGAAAAGTTCACGGCCGCGTTACGAAACCGGGTGCTCGCCGAAAGACAAACGCGGGGGTTCACGGTACCGCGCCCGCGCTGTACGCGGGTATTGTAACAATATTATTGTTGCGTGTAGGTTAGTGTGATGTTACACTGTTGTCGTTGTTGTCGTCGTTGTCGGATATAATACGGGCGAGAGAGGCCGCGCGCGCACAGTGTGAAACCGCCAAACCGGGTGCCCGTTTTAACGCGGCGCGGGAACAATTGATACGCGCGCGGACGGAGTGACGGAGCACGCGCGGTTGCTGCGGAGAAAAACCGGACGGGCAAAGCAAAAGACCCGTCCGGGGGGACCGAGAACGAGACGGGCGGCGATCGGCGGTGAAAAACGTTGTCGGAGGGCCGGGGGCGGAACAGCACTGTGTAGCGCGGTCGGTTCGCCGGAGGACGGAAGGTCGGCCGCGCGACCGGACGGCGCTGGAAGTCGTTTTGCCCCCTCGGAAAAAAAAAAAAAAAAAAAAAAAAACATACACGTACCGCGAAGGTACGAACCCCTCGAGTATCTCCGGAGACGACGGAGATGGGTCGGATTTTTTTTTTCATTTTCGGAAAATTTCAACGTAGCCGTTCTGTGGAAATAGTTTTTTTTTTGAAAATTTTAACGCATTCCAACATTCGAACAGTTTCCGAGTAACGGCCTGCCGTTGAATCCTATCGATCCGCGTGGAAAAAAACCGATGTTATCTGCGAAACGATCTAATCGCGTTGCGCGAAATAAAATAAAACGAAAATGTGTAATTCGAATATAAACATTTGCGGTCCTCTCATACCTGCGAGTAAAAACGAACAGAATTCGATTGTCTTTATTGTTTACCGGAGATTTGCAAAGGGTTATATCTTCGCGAGAGACAGTCTGTACGCACGGCCGAATGCACTCGCGGAGAACATTTACGATACGGGCGCCGTGAAACGGCCGCGTACACGAAAAAAAAAAAAAAAAAATTCCCTTCGGGGGGCGTACGAAACATGTACAATAATCAACACTACCGACTTTTGTCGATATTTATAAAACAACAAAAACATATCGAATTTGTATACAAACGAATTGCGAAACTATTTGGTCCCGCGTCACCACCCCTCCATCGCCCCTGTATGCGTGCCGATAGCCGTTAGTGTTACGATGCAGGCACGCTCGACGGCATTGCGTTACGTGTGCGCGGAACCGGCGGACGGGCGGGCGGATTTTCACGTTAACGCGGACGGACGCCTTTGGCTATTCGAATCGGACCGCGAAAAAACCGGCGAAACGGATTTCACCCTCCCCGGTCGAAAAACTCGCCCCGCGCCTGAGGCGGCTCACCGATGTGTTGCGCGTACCGGCTTTCGCGGTCTCCTCGCCCGTGCGGTTGTTTTTTTTTTAAATTTTTTTTTTCCACACGTTACAATATAATAACACGACAGTCATTGTATACGCTTCGATATGCGCGTGTGTGCGTGTATTATTAAATTATTGTTATTATTACCATTATCGTTTAATTATTAACAAACACGGTTTTGCTGCCGGGGCGGACGAGCTGTACGCGCGTATTACCGTTGCCTGCACGTTGTACGCGCGGTGATTTAAATAATAATACTGTTTGCACTGCGCTACGCACCGCCGCGTCGCGTTATTAATATTGCACACAACGATGCCGCGATATTATTTCGTCCCACGCGTTTCAGGTGCAAAAACCACGTCGCAAAAAAAAAAAAAAAATAAAAATAAAACGAATATAATAACAAACCGAATTTGTATACCGCAGTAATACCGCTGTAGAGACGGATAATTGGATGTAATGTTATTGTTATATTGTGCGTCTAGCCCAAACGGCCGTAACACGCGAGTTATTTCAGCCGGACGCGCCGGGATCGAACCGGGGGTTATTTCACGGGAGAGGGGGGTGTGGGGGGGCCGGAGGTTGAAAAAACAATTCGTGTAAATACGTTTTCAAAATTTTAACGCGCGCGCGTACGCTCGACGAAATAACGTTTCCCCGCCGCCGCCGCCGTTAAATAGCCGTATAGCAGCCGGATTTCTTCGTTTTTATAACGTTTATCGTCACTGCTGCCATTTTTAAATATCAAATCGAAAAAATAACCGTGTCCCGGACGTTTTAATTAAAATGTTGTTGCACTTCATATCATTCCGTTACATGTTATTTACTTGTTTGCCGTTTCTTCGAATTATTAATCGGGTGCGTTGCAGTTAAACGGCGAAATTTTAATTAACGGCCAACATTTCAACGTTTCGGTTGAATAATAATACAATAACAACGATTCCGAGTCGAGCGTGCTTTTGGGTTTGTTGACTTACAAACTCACGTACACATTTATAACGGGCAGGTATAATACGCCCGTCGTAAAACGGAGTTTTCCCGCCGTAAATATACGGTCTTCAAAACGAATAAGTTAAAGAACGGTTTTTTTTGGAAAAAAAAGCAAAAAAGCAAAACAACAAACAACGGTCCTATAGTGACGGGTGATTTCCCGGTATTCTAAATTGAGGGAATACTTCCGTAATTTATAACACATTTCCAGATAATGGAAATTTTTACTATAATTTCTAGTGGGTATAAGTGAAAATCAAATTGTTGCGAATCCCATACGAACACACTGTCATTTTTTTTATTTCATGATTAAAATTAAAACATATTAATTAAATATTAATTATTATTAATTAATTAATATTAAAACATAAGCTACCTTATAATAAATCATCAATACGTTTTTAAAACATATTGTTCTTATCGTTGTTAATACGCATTAAATAGTACACGATATGTTATTTACATAGGCATGGTTAAAAATGTTTGTTATATATTTACTAACCCGCATAAAAAATATACGGTTATTATATTTCAATATTTTACTGTACTCTGCAGCGGTCAACTATAGACAATATCAACTGTGCGTGTTATTTCATCCGTGACTCGCGTGACTAAACGCGCGTGCATTAGAAGACAGTCGTTATATAGTTAAATTACGATATTTTATAAATCTTGGAGCCTAAAGGACCCCTGACACGAACGCGAGGGGGGGGGGGCGCTAACATTGGCTCAGTAGAAGAAAAATTACGAATCTAGCGATTAAAATATATCTCGCTCAACGAATAATATCCATCATTCGTCACCGTATAATAAACTCGTGTTTTATGACTTTTCAATCGATTTTTCAATTGTCGCCGGATATTGTTATCGTTTTTTTATGTTGTTTTGTCTTTAGTTTGATTGACGCTAAACCGACGGTTAGGTATACGGCGTAATCTCCAGTTCGCTATCATCGTAAATTGGGGTAAAGTTGCTGATAGAAGAGTTGTCGACAGAAAAAAAGGCGGCCGTGATACTTGTAACTACATTTCTTACATTTTTCCGTTTTCCTTCCTTTTGTTTTCTTCGGTTTTTCACATTCGATGAGAAAACTCTTGAGAAAATCGAAAAATCACCTGTCTAAAGTACTGCCTCACGTCGATTTTTTTTCAGAAAAGGTGCCACGCTGCACTTAAAAATCGGGGCAAGATATCCGGTAGAGAAGTCATCTACAAAAAAAAAAAAAAAATAAACATCTTTGTAAAACTGCTGGAGTATTTACTCGTATGTTTTAAGCTGTGTGTATTTCCGACCGGTTGTGATTTAAAAAAAAAAAAAATCATTAACGGGTAATATACAGCGTGTACAACAAAGAAAAACGGATAAAACGGTGCGTTTTAAACGGTTTAACACCCCGGGCGAGTTTTTTTCTTCATATTTTTCACGTTTATTTCAAAAAACACATTTTTGGTTTTTTTTTGGGGGTTTCATTCGGAGTTTTCGCGATATTTTTTTTTTCTTTTACCGAGCACTTTTGATTTTCGGGCGTCAGCTGGAAGAAACGTTTAGAACAAGTCTCGAGACACTCGCCGCGATCGACCCGTTACAGTTCCGACGTCTGACAAGTGACGCTCGTCGCGGACTCGTGTCACGTTGTATTTGCGTACCAGCGACAGTCTCGCGGCGTACGGCCGAAAAACCCGGCGGAAAGGACAGGGCCGGGAGATCCGGTCGGGGGAAAAAAAAACCGCGCAAAGACGGCGGTCGCGGCACCACAACCGCGCGTCCGGAAAACGGAAACCGCGACCGCCGCGGTTCCTCGGGCGTTTTCCCCGTGTCCCGCGTCCGCGGTGCCGCCGGCGTTCGCCGTGTCGCGGCCGAGCCGAGTCGCCGCGATACGCCGCGATACGCCGCCGCCGCCCCCGTCAGCCCCTTTCACGCGCGTACCGTCGTCGCGTGTCTCCGCGTCGGCCGCGGCCGTGTCAGTGCACTTGGCCGATCGCCCCGCGGCGCGGGGCGAAGCGCCCGACCGTCGGCGAGACCGTTTTCCGAAACCGGTTCTCGTCTCTCCGCGTATTTACAAACATACGCCGCGAACCGCACCGCACCGCGTCGATCCCGCCGCACCACCCCAGCCGCCCCCACCTCCCACGCCGGCCAACCGCAACGATATTATTTTTACTACGCACGTTTACTACTACTACTACTACTACTACTACTACTACTACTACCACCACCACTACTACTATTATTATACTGTATACGCGTACGCACACTGCCGCCGCTGCCGCTGCCGCTACTACCACCACTACAACAACTTCTACTACAACAACTTCTACTACTACTACTACTACTACTACTACTACTACTACTACTGCCGCCACACCGCCGCGCCGTACGCTACGATAATACTACGGGCGTGCGTACGCACGCAACTCTCGTAAAACTGGCCTTGATCACCGGCGCAACACCGCCACCCGCCGCCCGTCCAGGGGTCACGTCCAATAAACCACGTGTGACCCGAACGACGACTGCGACGACCGGGGGCGCACTTGTTCACCGCGTTTCTCGCAGCGTCGGGGCCGCGTGTGTGCGCACGTCGCGCGGTCCTCGTAACAACGCGTTAGTTTTTCGTTTTGGTTTTTTTTTTTTTTTTTTTTTCTACCAAGAAGGTCTGTCTGTTCGCGCGTTATAACGGCTGCGCAGCCGGTTTCCCTGTGCGCGTTTTTTTGTTTTTTTTTCCCGTCTTTCCACCACGATAATAATATCGTACACTTATCCTCGGTATACCTACGGGGGGAGAGAAAAAAAAAAACCACATTACGATCGCGTAGGTTGCGCGCGGACGACCGCTACACAGTAACATTATTGCCGTCTATTATTTTCCCCGGCACGTATACCCGCTCCTATCGCGGTACCCCGGGCGTACCGTAGGCCCGGTGAATAGGTACGCGCTGGCCGCGGTACGTGGGCCGATGCGACGGCGCGAAATATCCGAAAAATACGGTGGTCGCCGACCCGAGCCGGACGGGACGCGGTCCCGCGACGGCGGACGTTCGGCCTTTTTTTTCCCGCGCGGGTGGGGGGGAGGGATCCCGAGAAATCGCGTGTTTTTTCGTATCAGAGGCGTCCGATTGCAATAGACGTCTCTGTTTTGGACGGGCATTCTATCGGAATCTTATAGAAGTCTTATAGAAGTCTTAGCGACGGGAGGGTGAGTGGTGGTCCGGACCCCTCGGCCCTACCCCGCACCCCGTAAATTCGTCGCCGCTGTTCTACGCCCGGTCGGTTTTTTTTCCTACGTTCGAAAACCGCGTTGAACTTTAAATAGGAAAATAACCTTTCGATGCGTAGACGCGTTATAGTTTAAGTATAGCCACGCGAACAGATATCTACTGAAAACGATATTTTCGGAGCGCGGCGAAGGATCTATTGATTTTAACCGTGATGTTTTTTTGTTTTATTTTATTGGTTTTTTTTTTTCGGATTTTTAAACGAGCGAAAAGCCAGAACAAGCGTTTAAGCAATTTTAAGTATTTATGTTTGCGTGCGTTTAAATTTTTATTTGATAATACAAATATTTTTGTGCCTAATAACTAGACTTTTTCGAACTATTTGCCTCGCCGTGACCAACGAAAAGGGGGGGGGGTGATATTTTTAGCGAACGCTAACTTTCTATAACAATCAGTATGTATTGGAAAACCTAGAGAACTGTGTTGCTTTGGTATGAGGAAGAGACGGCATGTAAAAATAGGCGAAAATGACGAATTCGGCGAATCTAATAGTTCGGAATGAATTCGTTGACATCGCGTAGAATACTTTTTCTTTTATAAAATGCACAACTAGATAAAAATACATACGTACGAATCGCGCTTATATAGCAAGCAGGCCAGTTTGAGCTGTGTGTTATTATATACTAGTACAGATAACTATACATATTGTGTACCCGCGGAAGTTTTTTTTTATATTTTATAATAACCAGTTTAAATGTCCGTAAACTCAACGTGCACCGTACCGCCATTTTCGAAACCTTTCGAATTTCGATTTTTGTAACGCGAAAAATCTATTACAATATTATCGACCGAGACTTATTTATTTAAAACCGTACAGACTGCAGCGTTACGTTTAAAATGAAATATACAACGTTTAGAGAACAATTGGGTAATTGATTGATAATAATTCTCACGATTAATTTGATGCATTGAAATCGCATAATAAGCAATGCACAATTTAACGGTTTATTTACATATATAATGATTGGCTTTTGAAAGCAAATACTCTAATTAATATACGATCTATATTATTATTAATTATTTTAATGCGTTCTTTTTTGCCGGTAAAATATTTCGAAATTACGATTTTTTTGGAACTTTTTTTTTTTTTTTTTTTGAAACGAATTCATCACGTTTTGCACGATGTAGAACTGGTTGGTCTAAAAAAAAAAAAAAATCTTTTTTTTTTGAATCCGACCGGTTCTAGTGTCGAAACGCATCACAAATCCCGGTTATGATTAAAACGACACGTACGAAATCGGAGAATGAAAAATAAATTATGGAAATAATGAATAATGTTTTTGAAGAGTTGTTCGGTGAAACGTCCGCCACTGTATGCGAGCTATAGTCGATTTACGTCCGAAATGTAAAGTCACTGACGAAAGACATACATAAGTATTATGTCGCTGCTGTTCCGAACCGTTCCGGGTATAATCGTGCTAAATATAAAACAGTCATATTTTTCAAAATACACTGGCCCTCGGTACGTTATACTCCTCATTTGACACTGCACTGCAGCCGTACGACTTTTGGGCTATTTTTCGTTTTCCCGACCGTTTCAGTTGTTTCACCGTGACGATAGTGCAGCAGTTATATCGCGAGTACCTATATATTATGTGAATTCGAGTATAAGCTTTTCGCATGCGCGCCCGTTATCGATGAAACGCCGTGAAACTTGTGCAGAAGATGCAACGGAGAGCTGATTGGTACGATGAAATTAGCACCAATAACAACAGCTATGTCGTGTTAAAAGTCATATGATCTGTCAATGGTTAGGCCACGCAATGCAAATGCGTAAATATACGATACAGTTAGTGCGGGTATAGAGTGGAAACTTCAACAGGAAAGACCGAGGGGACGGGTGGATTAACGTGGCGGAAGAGCATTTGGAAAGCCAAGGAGTTGGAAACTGAAGAAGGGCAGCTCAAGATGGAACCGTGCGGAGAGTTAGTGTATTGATGGTGCAAAAACTTTTGGAGAGTGATAACTACGTCGTTAGAAGAATAAGGACAGAGATACATGTTTCGTTCATTGTAAATTATGGATGTGCGTTTGAGAGGATATCCGGACGATTTCAATTTTCAACCATGACGTTTAATCAATTAATCGGCCGATTTAATTTCGTCGCGACAAAACTCGACACTTATCGCGTACGTCATATTGTCGTCTAGTAATCAATTAGGTTAGGTTCGTTGTTGCTTTTTAATAATGAAAACGATTTATCGAAAAACTTCATTGCGAAACGGCGTAATATGCGATATGTGCCCTTATCCGGAGTCGGATGGGTCTGTTCTCTTGGAATAATTCCCACCGTCTTAACGCGACGCGTTTTTAACCACCCGTAATGGTTTTAATAATTTCTTATTAATATTTAAACTTCGAGGGGAGTAATCGATTATTCGAAATTTCAGAAAAGAGTTCCTGCGAATACCAAGATGGTTATTCGGATTTAGCGACGATATGCTGTCGGGGATAGTTTCAATTCGATCGCGACTTACGCGATTGATAAAGTTTACAAAAAATGTGTTTATTGTTGAATTTTATTTAAAATGAACGATAGCTAATGAAATATTTTTACGCGTAACGTATAGTATTATCGTCAGCAGGTATATAAAATCGATAGCATGGCGTTTGGTTCGTGACGAATTTTCAAAAACACTGCAGTTTGAACAGCGTCCCCGTCGGCGTTTATGTATAATAAAATAGTATTTGTTTGAACGCGCGTTTCATAATATTACACGAAACAACTACAAAGGTCAGTTGGCAATATTAAATCGGATTAAATCGTCTGCGCGGCACAGCACACTGCAGTTGTAGTGCGGAGTATATTGTAGCGAGCGCGAGCGCCTAAATCGATCCGATTGTGTCCGGACATCAAACGAACAATCGCGTTTGCCTCTCGGCGGCCGCGCGGTTAAATGCCGTGTTACACGGTGTTGGACGGGTGACCTATGCACAACAATGGGTAACTCCGGTACAGTGTGGCACGTCGGAAAAGAGGAGTAAACGAACGTTTATTCGTTCAATATAAGCCTCGATTTAATTAAAAACGGTCCGGACAACGTTCGAAAAATGTAAAACACCGAGAGCGAGTTCATAACATATTATATTATCGCCGTACAGAAAAACTCGTCCGTACTGTGTCGGTATATTGTACGCGTTGACAATAATAATAATAATGTGTCCCACCGTCACAAAATTTCCCCTCGCCATCGCCGTGTTATTGTCATCTAACAGTAATAATATATATGATGCCCGTTTGGAAATGATAATATACCCGTATCCTCTAAAGATTTCCCGCGTGAATACCTACGCGCGACACTTGGAAATTCGTTTTTGATTGGTTAAATTTGTGGAAAACGTGTCGCCGAACCGAACACCGTTGTTTTCGGCTCGCGTAAAATGATTAAATAAATAATACACGAGAACTGTAATGTGTACCGTTCAGAGGCGGATTTTATTCGTCTTCTAGGGGTGGGGGGACAATATCTTTTTCGGTCCAAAAATTATACTTTTAACAAACATGGCCAGACGTCTGTCGGTCAACGTGACCCACGACCGCTTAATGCGATAGCACAACTATCCGTGTGAGTGGAACAACTATCTAAGTGGCGGCCGAAAGTATAGTAACTTGTTACGCCAAAAGAAGATGCATATGAGGGCGTATGTTTTAGACTTTTTTACTGCGATTAATGAACAGTGTGCGTTTTTCTTTCTGTCAACAGCTATTCTCATTCCAATCGCGTGGCATCTTTTTTAGGAAGAAAATTACGGAAAATATTTTTTTTCTTCCTACGCAGTTTTCCCAAAGTGAAAAAAAACGACGAAATTTACGACTGTTAATACAAACGCTATAATTAGCCTTTCATTATTTTCGATTTGGTCTCTTGTTTTAATACGGTTAAAATAATCACAAAGACCTTACATTTTCGACGAATATCAGCCATTTTCTAGGCGCGGTTTCAAAACATGTTGGTGACATTTGAACTATGTATAGGTGTTTTATATTCTCGCGGTTTTTTTAAAAGTTTTATTTGGTTTTCTGTGGACACGATTATTTCGGCCGAGCACAAATGCTCGAAAATTGTACACACGAGGTTCGTCATAAATTTAACGTCACGTAATAGTTTTATATTTTTTTTTTTTATATAAACTTTTAAGTTTAAATTCACGGCATTTCAAAACTCCGTTCCCGAATTTCCCCGTCTACGACACAGTGGCGCACCGGTGGACGGTACGAGTTTTTCCTATTCTTTGGTTTCTCCTTTCGGTTTTCGATTTTCTCCGCGTTGTCACGCACGCGCAAAAGACAATTTCAAACGGTTATACTCGTATACTCGTCGCAAGGGGCGTGCGGGGCATTATCGTGGGCACGCGTTTGGCGGCGTAACGTTGCCGCAATACACTGCATACGTACTTCCAACACTCCGATTGTATTCTCTGGGCCCGTTCTTATTACGTATGGGGTTACGAGAACGGTTTTTAAAAATACGCGGCGATTAGTTTAAACGTTGATGATAAATCCACGTCGCGGGGCATTTTTTCACCGTGGCATACAATAATGTACGACCGTTGCCGCGAGACGCAACGTAATACATATTAAACGCCCGACGATTTGTGCGCGCGTCCGTTATTCCAGCCCTCCGACTGCGTATTAAAAATACACCCGTGCGCGCGATATATTAAGCAATATTAATTATTATAATAACAAAATAATAATGTTAATCGTGGGCAATATGTAAAACGACGCGGAACACGTGTTCGTCTGCGGCGGCGTGCGACACTACAATTATTATTACTCTCGTACAATAATAATAATAATAATAATAGCAATTGCGCGTTCCGCTGCCAATCGGTAACGGTCGTTCGGTACGAGTGTTGTCGTTTTTTTCACTTTAGGAAAACTGCATAGGAAAGAAAAAAAAATATTTTCTGTAATTTTCTTCCATAGAAAGATGTCACGTGATTCGAGTGAGAATAGCTGAAAGGGTGGGGGGGGGTGGAAAACGTTAGACTAAATCGTACGGAGAAAAGCCGATTCCGACAAACACCGGATCGGTCGCCGGTCTTAGAAGACCTTGCCGTTAGAACCTCGTTTACCACTAGTGTGTTGCGCCGTGGAAAAGAAATTATCGTATGCGATAGTGTAGTGTACCTAAAAGAAAAACGAAAAAAAGCTTTAATAGTTTGACGTCAAAATATCAGATGTAACGCGGAGCGGAGCGACCGTCCAATTTTTTGTCCGGTTTTCTTTTTCTTTTTTTTTTTATAGTATCGGAAACGTCAAAAATCGACATTGGCACAAACTTAAAAATCGCAATATTATCAGTTGAAAATAATAATATACACTTTAAACAGATCGGTGCCACCGAAAACGATCAATCCGATTCCGCGTCGCTCGTGCTTTTTAGAGATGGAACGCGCAAACGTCTCGTTTGTTACGTGTCGTGTTAAAAAAAAAAAAAAAAAGAACGAGAAAAAAACGGTCTTTTATTCGATGGAAAAAAAAAATCCGGTTCGATATACCCGCGGACGATTAACCGTAAACGCGTTTATCAACGTTGTATATATAGTATATCGAGTGAGGGGAGGGTGACAGCCGTTGGATTGATGCCAGAACACATTATTATTAAACATTATTTATACTGTTTTTAGTATGCGTGCACGTTTCGATGTTATCGTTTAGAGAATCCGTTGAACTTACAATGCCATGTGTGTGAATGTGTTTGTATGTGTGTGTGTGTGTGTGTGTGTGTGTATGTGTGTGTGTTTCTATAAGCCTCTCGAAGATTTCCTTGGATTGTCCGAAAATAATACGTTGCGATCAATACCACACCATTTGATTTAAATAAATTACTGTTTTTTTTTTTAATTTTTTTTTTTAGACCACGTCCGAAACGATTTAGACGTTTTAAATTTATAATCATTCAATGCCGAGTTGTGTTTATGAACGTCTAATTTTTTTTTTCTCTGTTCGATAACGCAAAATGTTTGTTTTCTTTATAAATATGGTATATCAATACTATCAACTATAAGATAAAGTCGAAACTAAACTATCCGTTTTGTATAAAAAAAAAATAATAATAATATACATATACAAACTATCGTCAACAGAATAAAAACAGACGCATACATCAAAAGTTGATTAGACGACTGTTCTCGTTTGGATAGAACGCAGACACGGCGAACATTTTTTATTAAAGAAAATATTTGAATTTTTTTTTATTCAGACAAATATTCGTAGGTAGCGCAGTAATATTGATAACGCTTTACTAACCCATGCAATAATACATTTGAAGTGTGTCTTATAGTCACTGAACTATTGGAAACCCGTGAGAATATTTCGAACAAAATTGTAAAAAAATATAAATTCGCGCACTATTCATAGTTTAGATTCCATGACGGTCGACTTCTGAGATTTCCTCGAGAACAAAATCGAAAATTCTCGAATCTAGCGAAGTCGTGCTCATCAGGGTATAACCGCGTATTCTGAAAAAAACGGTTCCGAGTCGATTCGAACGTTTTAAACGGCCGTTTTGGGTGGTCGACAAAATCGTTTAAACAACAATAACACATTTGTAACATAAGATGAACATTTTAATAATACATTTGGATATTGAACACGTTTCGTATGCGCTTTAATATTAACCGCGTACGCCGGGCGCGAACGAAACCGACGCGATTGACCAGTTCGACGTTCGTATGTGACTGCGCGATCTCCGAGCTGCTTGACATTTTCGACAAAACGTAAGCGTCGCGACAAGTCTAAAAGATGTCGACAATTTATAAGACGTGCGTGACGTACAACGTTGTGTCCACGGAGCGCTCGTCGATCGGGCTCGTCGTGTTGGCTCAGCCGTACGGTAGTGGTATACGCGAGGAGGGGGGGGGGTTAGGGGTTGTATACCCTAACCTCCTCCCCCCCCCCCGCTGACCTGAAAATACAAAACGAAAAGTTGATCAGTAACACGTACAGTATCGAAACGCGTACAGTTTCTGTCGATCGAAACGAGGAAAAGTATCGACGTACCGATTAGAAATTGGCGTTTTTTTTTTTTTTTTGTTTTTTTCGGGACACGGCTCTCGTACCGTCGACACTACCGCGATCGGATCGGGTAGACGAGACGATTTCGCGATTGCCGTTTGTCGCAATCCCCACCCGTCGACGGTTCGCGTTCGCGCCACCGCAGTCGCATGCGTACCGAGCGTACACCGCGCCGCGCTAAATTGCGCAAGATCGCCGATTACGTTTGTGCCGGACGTGCTGCCAGACTATACGTCCCCGTGCTCTCCGCGAACGGTTGCGTTTCGCGTTCGCTCCGGGCCGCCCGGAACAACCGCAACGCAAACCGAACGCGGCCGAACGTGCACGTTCGCGTTTTCGCGATCGGAACGACAACGGCGGCACGTACGACGGCAATGCCGATAAGTCATTGTCGACGACCGTTTCGCAATCCGATACCGGCGGGCCAACGCGCCGCCGACATTTAATGTAACCGCGTCGAATCGCTATCGAGGTCGCGAATTATCGACTACGTTGTACATGTTGTCTCGACCGTTATCGCGCATTTGCGGCCGCGTGCTATTTCGCATGTGACTCGCGGCAATATCGTTTCCTTAACGATTTCGATTCCGGCCGTTCCGACACGGGAATAACGCATCCGAGACTGCGGACGGTCGTCGCGATTCCGCGCGCGCCTTCGCACGTAACGCCCGCAAAGAGTCAACGTCGAATAGTTGTCGATCGGTTTTTGTTTTTTTTTTTCAACTATTTCACCCGTTACGTGAACTGCGGTTCCAGGGAACGAGCGTTACGGCCAACAGTCGCGTCGGGAGCGTGCGATCGGTCCGTTCGGAAATCGCGTCCGCGCGATTCCACAGCGTTGAGCGCGTCTACGGCCGCGAAACGCCCGGTGACCCCGCGAGCGGCGTGAAACCGAGCGACTCGCCCGGATCCGACGGCCGGCCGACCGGTCCCGTCGATCGTTTTTCGTCCGCGCGATGCGTGCGCGCGGCCGCCCCGCGTCATAAGCATTTGAACGGTCGCGCTCGTACGGGCCGAGCGCGCGCGGTTTTTTTTTTTCTTTCTTTTTTCCCACCGGCGGAGAGTAAAAAAAACAACAACAGCAACAGCGACGGCCGATCTCCCGTAAAACCCTAATACATTTTCCTGCTCACGTAATGTTCCAACCTAACGCGCGCGTGTAATGAGCTCCGTGCGCAACTGTAACAAGAAAACGGCACACTGTATACTATGATATACACACGCCTGTGCGCGCGCGCGTGTGTGCGTAATCCAATCTTTTTTCTTTTTTTTTTCCCCGTCCGCCTCTCGCCTCTTCCTCGCCGCACTCTTCTCCCCGGATCCGTTTCTTCACCAAATCGTCCGTGTACATTATCCATACGTATATTAGTCCTACCGTATCGTGGATCAGCGGGGTTCACCTGTTGCCGGAGTAGAAAAAAAAAATATATATATATATATGTATGTATATTATAAAAATAATAATAATGACTACGATAGCAGTGTATGTATAATAATAAAGAACATAAAACTCACGTTTCTCTTGACTCGAGGCGTATACACACTCACTCCTACGTGCTCGCGTATCGCCTACGAACGATAAAAAAAAAAAAAACCCATATAATATAATAATAATACGTGAGCGTGTGCGTGTGCGTGCGCGTGTATAAAACGCCTCCGTCGCGCACAGCTGCGAGCCTGCGACACACTGAACCGATTAGGCCGCGTGCGCACCGAACGGCCGTCGATCTGAACGCGGGGTGCACTCGGTGTCGGACCGCGGCGAATCCCATTTGGACCTTCGCCGCGGCGTTGACTGGAAAACGTCGAAACGCTAATGAAACAACGACGCGCGAGTAGTACGCCGGCGGCCCTGTACGCGGCGAATAAAAAAACAAAAAAAAACCATACAAATTCTACCGACCGGTTCGAGCCGAATCGCGTTCCTTTTTACGGTTTTCCACTCCGCCTTTAGCACGGGTCGGCTACTTTTCCACGGCCTCTTTCCGTCCGCGCGGCCGTTTTCACCGCGTCTCTTCGCGTCACAACCGGTTTTTTCTCCGGCCTACAGCGCGCTGGCTTCCGTGCGCCGCGCGTCTCGGCCGGTTTCGATTTTCCCTCGACACGTCCACGCCGTCTAAATCTGCTCTCTCTCTCTCGTTTTCCCCGCTGCGTTTACACCCTATACCTTACCACCCGATATTCGAAGACTGCTTTGATGAAACGTCTCTCCCGCCCCCCCCCACGAAAACACGGTATACTCTAACGGGCCGTACGCGCGTGGTATTAGTGCGGAGACGACTTGTAACTGTATTCAAAATTAAAATCTCCGGCGGCGGTGTCCGTGCGCGGCGGTTACGTGTTTTTATTTGTCCACGTCTCGTCGGACGGCGTGCGGAAAGGCGGAAAACGCGTATAGATACGCCCGCGGTTAACAGAGGGAATTCGAAAACGAAGGCAACGATGACAACAGTTTTTCCGATGGAAAATTACCGTCGAAAAAAGCGGCTTCGTCGGACGCATAGCGATAGCGCGCGTTCGGTATTGTTACCGGTTCGTAATATTATTGTGCCGCGGGGCCGCCGGGTTCGGTGTGCGCGCCGTCTTATCGGCGGCTCCAGACTGTCTGGCGACGAGAGCGCGGAACGGGAGCGAGTGAGAGAACCGCGACGGCGTCGGGTGGATAGAGAGAGACAGCGGCCGGAGAGACGGGCAGAGAGTGGCGGGCAGAGAGCGAGTGAGCGACGGGCCCGAGCGGCGAGAGACCGAGGCGGCCGGGAGAAACTCTTCTCGATCGGGCCGGAGCTGCGCGCGGCGGATCGGCGGATCGGCGAGAGAAAGAGAGAGAGAGAGCGAGAGAGAAACAGAGCGAGAGAGAACGAGTGAGTGGCGGGGCGAGAGAGAGAGCGACGGAGTGAGGTCACGGCCAGCCGCCTACACGACTACCTATATACCGCCGCACTCGTATACGTAATAATAAATATACATATATATATATATGTATATGTATATATTCATAATAATATACTTAGAGTACCCTGTTTATATATATATATATATATATATATGTATATACGTATATACATGCGCACTCCTGTTATACGCCAACCACCTCCCCGGCCCCCTATCCGCGGCGTTCCCCGTCCCCTCCTCTCGTCGTCCGCCGCGATCCGTGCGTGCGTAATATTTATATACACGTAAACTATACGGACCGGCCTCGGGCCACTCGTCTCGGCCGCCACACTATATACATATATATATATATATTTATGTATATAAATATAAATACAACAATATTGTATACGTAGTGCTTTTACGCTCGCGTTATAATGTACTCCTCGAGCGCGTACGGTGTATATATACAGGGCGCGATCGTCCCGCGCGATAAACGGAGATTTCTCGCGAAAATTCGATTTCGGGGTCGTTTTTTATTTTTTTTCCTTCCTTTTCAATCGGCTACACTTGTGTCCGTCACGACGGTGGCGTCGGGTATTCCGGCGCGAAACGTGACCCCCGAAACGCGAACAGATTCACGTACGTTTCTCCAGGCAACAACAACCCCCTCCCCCCTCCTCACCCCCTCCCGGTCGACTTTTCGGTGATTTTTTTTTTTTCCGCCGATTATTTGGTAATTATTTCGTACGAATTAGTACCGTGTACAAACCCAACAATTTGTACGGCGAACATAGTTTTGGAGAAATTCGTAAAAAAAAAACCTGGAAGATGGGGCTGGAGAAACGTACGAATCCGTACGAATCATTGTTTTTTTTTATTTTCCACCATTATTTATTGCTCAATTTGTACGGCTATATTACAGTCGTGGATTGTTCGCAACGTCCCTTCATCCCCGAAAAACACGTTTTATCGTTATAGTCACTACCCTCTCCCCCACACTATATAAAATATTGATTTTTTTCCAAAATAAGTACTGAACGATCGACAAAAAAAAAAAAAAACCACGAAAATGTCGATGGGAGAGGGGGTGGGAGGGCTGGAGAAACGTACGTAACAGATTCGAAAAGGGGAACGCCTCGATGTGACTATAATTCGCGAAACCGACGCGTTTATAGTATACAACGACAGTCGGAAAACGTAATGCTTTTTCAAACGCGACCGTTGAACGGTTCAGAACGAAACGGGCCGGCCGAACAGATCGAATTTCCGGAAAAAAATCTCTCCGTAAGTCGCCCCGAGTTCGCGACAAAACAATCGCCCTGTATAAATTATAATATTATTACTAGTCGTCGTCGGTCGTCGCGGTCGTATCTCCGCCCCGCTGTCGTGTTGTTGTTTTTTTTTTTTTTTTTTTTTTTTTTTAATAATATAACGCTCGGCCGTCGCGCGAGGACCAACAACACGATATTACAATAACCGACAGCTGAAGTACCGAACGCATTATTTACTGCTGCTACACGGATTACGTAAGAAAATAAAAAAAAAAACGAAGAAAATTAAAAACGAATAAAAAAAAAAAAAAAAACGTTCGAAAGACGCGCGCTCTGTATGAAACACTCGCGTTACACACGCGCGAGAGCGCACAGATTCACCGCGCCGGATTATAACAAAATGCGCGTACGTTTTGATTATGATTTTTTCCGTAATCTCGGCGATGCTGCGCGTTCGTCGTCGTCGGCTCTAGGAACGAGGTTAACCCCCGCGTTAATAATAAATAACCACGGTTACCGGTTGCCGTTGTCGCCGGGCGTTTTCGCGGGACCCGGTCGGCAACGCACATTGTTGCCGTTCACGGTATCGCACGCGACGGCTACGTCCGGCATGGCACCGGAGGCCCGAACCGATCGCCGGAGCCGGCCGTCGACGTCCGGTTCGCGTTGCGAGGTACGCCGAAACGGCCGAACACCGCCGAACCGTAACTCGTACCTCCTCCTCCCACCCCGTCAATGAGAAACGAACGCGAACCGCACCGGTCGGTCGCGAACGAGCGAGCCGTCGAACGGCGAACACGAGAAACAGTTCGACGGGCCAAGTGGGACCGTAATGCGGAGGAGGCGCCGGCGATATAATGTCCGCGGTGGCATTCGCGGCGGTTCGTTAGAACCGATTCTGTGCCGGGGTTTTTTTTTTTTTTCGGCGGGAGGTTTCCCGATGTTTGCGTGCACACTGCACACAGAGAGACACGAGCGTGTTTTATAAATCGCGATGATTCACGCGCTCGTATGTCGCGCGAAAACGTTTAATTCTTCGAGGGAAAATTAAAAAGGGCGAAAAAAAACGTGATTGGGTTAAGAAGAAAAAAAAAATAAAAAAAATAATAAAAATCATATTTTTCGTTCGGTTCCGACTATTTTTTCCTTCTTGGGTTTCTAGGCCTCTAGAATATCTCGTAGCCGATCGACCGTCATTCTCTATCCGTCGTTACGTCTTCCCAGTCGAAACCCGTTAAATTCGAATACATACTTATATTTATACATTCGGATTTCGAAAAGAAAACCCGATTCGGCCGTTCGCCTTGGACCAATCGGCCGATGGATTTTCCTGTGGTCAATAACCCCGTACAAAGTCGAATTCAGCATCCGTATCAAAAGTCCGTGGTTCTTAATATCGCCTTAAGTGCTTAACTGTCTTAACTTACATAGGTTAACTTATCACTTATCGATACCACAATAAACAATATCAGTTACTGATATTATCGTTCCTTGCAGTGAGATTTGCATTTGCTTTACATTGTACCAGAGACTGCGGATATGAAAATTTATGTCGCTTTATTTTTTACGTATTTGAAGTATTTTAGATTTTTAGTGTATTTTCCGATTTTCGGTGGTATTTTTCGCTAATGTGCAGAACAATAATTTATTTTGAATTTTTCATAAATAGTAGAAAAAATGTTTCATTTATGTGATCCCATTAGAAAAATGTCTAGATTTTCGTTTTATATTATAGTCCATTTTTTTAATAGCCTGGCGTTTTAACCCATCAAACAGTTTACATATTTTATGACTTTTTTTCAAAAAATATTTAATATTTAAAAAAAATACATTTTTGTCATTTTTCATATTTTTTATGGCATCTTATAGCGCAGATATTTCTGTTACTTTCAGCGCTATACAATTCGAGCCTTGCACATTTATTGTAATACTATCGCACCGATGTATTATATTGATATATTATTATTATTATGTCGCGGTGAATGTCGTGAAATCGGTCAATGTTGTTTTAATATTTATACTGTTTCATGCAACATTGGAAACCGATTGTATGCACTAAACAAGCGTTCACATTAGGGTGCATGCGTCTGTTGTTGTTAAACCTAATGCTTGTCCATACATTTTGTGCGTTGGTTTTTTTCCCGATGCGTTAATTTCCGAGCGAGTTACGAATGTAACGTGTAAAGTATTACGATTTTATCTCGTTTGGAAATTGAAAAACTCGAAAAAAAAAAAACAACCCAACGTTTATAGATAATATTACGTTTTTCGTTTCGCGCGCGCCTACGCGATATCACGACGAGCCGTTTTAATCTCCGTTTCCCCCTCGCCCCCACCTCCTCGCCATCTCGTCGCCGGTACTGTTATACGCCGCGATCGCCCTGGGGGCGGGGGGGATGTCCACGCGCGCTACACGCGACTGCGAATAACCCGCCGCTCGTCTCCGCCGCGGCCTTGTCGATTTCTTTTCCACGAAAAACACCGTGTAATCGGCTACACGTCCGTTACGTCGCGACGCGCGCCGGCCGCCGTTTTTCCGTGGGGGGGTGGGGAGGGGTGGGTTATCTCCGCCGCGGAACCGCGCGTCCCGAGCGCCGGTTGTCGTACGCGTCGCGGGCGTGCGCAGAGAACAACAACAACAACAACGACGACGACGACAACGACAACAACGACGACCACAATGTATCGCCGTAACATTACGAGCCGCCGCCGGTCGGCCGCACGCCGAGCGCGCGGTGGGTTCACGCGAGAAGCATAAAACGTCGTGCGAACGGCACGCGCGATCGAACCGAAACGCCCGCGGCGGCGAATTTCACAGCCGCCCCCTCGTCCGTGGCACCGCGACGACGACACTGTCCGACGACACGGTCGAGTCGGCCGTTCGACGAGCCGGGCGAGCCGCGTGCCGCTGTGACACTGTGACGGCCGGCGCGTTACGCGGCCGAGTCGGCAGTGTGTCGCGTCGAAAGTCGCGTTCGGCCGCCGCGTACGGGCGCGCGTTGTCATCGTCGCTGCGGGTTCGTAGGAAAGCGCGTTCGTTTCGGCCGGGCGCACAGTTCGGGTTTGCGTAACGACCAATTCGTTTGTGAGACTTTTGTTTCGCATTTTTTTTTTTTTTTTTTTTTTTTTTTTTTTTTGTTGTTGACGTTTTTCGGATTTTTCATGTCGCGTTCTCCGGTTTCAGTTCATTGGCCGGTCGGTATTTCTAATAGAATTCGGTCGATTGACGTCTGTGCTCGCGCACTTTTTTGTTCACACGTACACGTCGAATGTATATTGTATAAAAGCTGCAAACGGGTTAGGCAAAGATAGGATAAAAGATGGGTTAAAGATAAGATATCTTATCTTTGCCTGAGTGAAAGATAAGATAGATCCGATAGAATGAGGCAATAAACACTTGGATTAGTTATTCGTGGGCTTGCGATGCATCGATATCAGTAAAATCAAAATAAATGCACAGATGAAATTAAAAACCATTTTACGTTGCGTTATTTCAGTGGCGTAGCCAGCGGGTATGCTTCGTAGGTTTGGGCCTATTCACTGGCCTACCCAGAAAAATATTTCTAGCGTTCATTTAGACTTGAAGTACGTATTTTACTGCGTTTTGTGTGCATTTTTTTTTCGCGTGTTTTGCATTTTGAATAATTAATTAACAACGATTTTACTATTCGTAATGAATAAAGACAAACTCTTAAAATGCGATTTGTCCGGGAAAAGAAAATGTTTCATCGTTTTTCGAGAACTTTTCTCCAACCCAAATTTCCAAATTTCCCGCAAAACATTGTTTCTCGGACATTTTTTTCGTCGTACTCACCTATTATATATACGCGCAATTGAGATGTAATAACACCAATTATTTTGTACGTCAAATTTCGTTATAACTTTTTTCCAGTTACGCATAATATATTATAATAATACACTCGACCGAAAATATTATTTCCAAGTTTTCGCCCGTGTACTATATCATCATCGTTTTCAAATCTAATCAACACACACCGCAGCGGTTTGAAAAAAAAATAAAAAAATAATGTGTTCGTTCGACTCATCACTTCTCACATCCCGTGAGATTTCGATCATGTAATATATTATAGAAAACGTTCAACAACGTGATGCGGGGAGAGGCGTCTCTCGATAGCATCTCAGCGACGACGGGCCGAAATACGTCGATTCGTATCGGTAAAAAAAAAAAAAAAAAAAACGCAGTTTTATCGATAATGATCAGTTGGTCCGGCGCGGCTAAGTAGAATACGGGCACATCACGTAAATCGACAAAGACTTGGACCGCACGGCTGTAAATAAAAACAGCCGACAAACGCTAAGCGCCTACTAGACTATTCGAACTTTTTTGGTTGCCAAAACCACGGAAACTTCAAAAACCCAATATGGCCGCGTCCCCGCGGTACGCACGTACACGCGATTCTCACAATGAATAACTACACGACATTTCGTTTGAAATTCTGCGTTTAGAAATTCATCATGACTATTTTAACGTTATTTTACAAGGCGCGAACACGGATATCGTCTGTGTTTTATACCGCTCGTTATACACCGGTCAAATACCCGGTCGTCACAACGAAAAACCTTATTGGGTTCGAGGAACGCTGAATGTATAGAATACAGATGGGATTGCTGTCGAGTGGGTATTGACACTATCGACAACCGTGATAATAACGGTTCCGACGGCGATTCGCACGACGGTTTGTACGACCGTATAAATAACTCATATTGCTCGTGTTATTGCGACCACGCAAATATAATATGTAACCGACGAGAGGGGAGGGGGGAGCTTCTCGGTCCCCCTCCCCCTCGAATCCGTCACCGGTTCGGCCTGTACGTTTAGATGATTTCTGGTCGTTACGCTGGCGCCGCGTCGAACGCGCGGACGCGTTGACAGCATCGGCATTACCGATCCGTTGTTTTCTCGGCAGCGCCTCGACGTCGTCCGACGTTTGCCGGACGATTGAAACGTTCGAAATCAAACGGCGACGAAAAGTCCGGTACGGCTCGAAACGACCGCGAGAACAACACCGGCCGGGTGGCCGACGGCCCGCACGAGACTTTTTTTGTTCTTACGGGAGATTTTCTAAAACCGATGCGATCACAGTCATATCGTTACGTACCGTTGCGATTTTACGCGCGCACGTTAGTGTTTGCATTGCGCACAGGCGCTGTGCGTATTTTGGGTTCGCGCGTAACCCGGACCCCGCGGTCGCGTCGTACGAACCGGAGTGGGGAAAAAAAAAAAAAAAAAAAACGTTGTCCTAGAGTACGTTACGTACACACTATCGCGTGTGTACGTCCGAACCGGTGGCCGCGGGCTCCGGGCGATCGGTCCGAAAATGCGACGGTTTCCAAAAAAAAGCTTCGGAAATTCGAAAACGGCGCACACGTATCGCCGCCGCGTGCGTGTCGCATTGTGATTCTCAGAAAA
>CABPRJ010000962.1:1113744-1153033 GCA_902439185.1 Cinara cedri | reverse complement strand
TTTTTTTTTTTTTTTTTGTTTTCCGTCGTTTTTTTTTTCTCGCCCGCGCCCGCGTTCAATCCTATCGTCAGCCGGAAAAAAAAAAAACGTTGTCCTAGAGTACGTTACGTACACACGCGATACACCAACCCGCGTACGGATAGGTACGGACGCGCGGGACACGTTCGCGTCAGGATACGTTTCCGGTCAATGGAACCGTACGGTATCGTATCATTACGTCCGAACCGGTGGCCGCGGGCTCCGGGCGATCGGTCCGAAAATGCGACGGTTTCCAAAAAAAAGCTTCGGAAATTCGAAAACGGCGCACACGTATCGCCGCCGCGTGCGTGTCGCATTGTGATTCTCAGAAAAAAGGCGCGTCGGCCTACTGCGTAGTTTGCACGCCGATGTTTTTCAACGCTCGGCGTTGGCGTCCGAGGGTTTTGAATAAAGTCTTGAAATCGTCGTTTCCTACACCGTTTATAGCTTTCCGCGTTTATACGGGTAACCTTCAATACTCCAACAACGCTATCGCGGTCGCCTCATCCCGTCGCCCATTAATTTGTTTCGGTTCGGTACATTATTATCGTAAAAACACGACGGTCGGTAATTGTCGAAATAATAGGCGTACATACGGAGTCGTCTAGATAGTAGTGTATTAACAAAAAAAAAAAGTGAGCTGATATTTTGGACGGGTGCGCACCCTGTTGCAGGCTTGACGTCGAGACGGTAGAATCCGCAGTAAGTTATTTCGTTTAAATCTGTGAGCAACGCCAAACCAATTGTTAACGTTTTGAAAATAACAAAATCGTACGCCGTAAATGTGCTCGTTTTCATTTTTCGTCTCCCTTCCGGCTTTTCTCGATCATCGTGCATGAAAACTCCTCGGAAAACCGAAAAACGACTTGCTCCGCGAATAACCAGACACGTAACGCAACAAAAAAAAAAGGTTTCTATGCGTTTTTACGAGCGGAAAACATAGCCACCCACCACGGCCGCGGTCCGTCTCTTCGAAACGTGTTGGCTGAGCCGAGTAAAAATGAATCCCTTAGGCTCGCCGAAACCGAATGTGCAATCGATTATAACCGATTATCAGTCGAGATTCCGCCGACCGACGGTCGTCCTCGGTTATGTCGACTGTTTCGACGGAGACGTAAAACAACCGCGCAAACGGTTTAACGCAGCCGGCGCGCGGTGAAATATAAATATTAAGCCCGCGTTTAATTGTTTCACTGTAATACGACAATATACGTCGTTGACGAAGCACCGCTATCAACCGAACTCCGCTCGGATCGTTCTTTCGTTGACAATGGTTGATCTTTGCTTACACGGGTATACGTCGTATCAGCGGCTGCACCCGTACCCATAATCCTAGGACGTGTTTTTTAATTTTTTTTTTTTTTTTCGTAAAAATTAGTAAAGCCGTTTTTAATAAAAATATTCGTTTTTCCGGACGAGTCGACTTGGTTGCTCCACCGTAATATTGTTACGCAACGCGCTCGCGTCGGGAAACTTCTCGTCCCGGTAAATTTCGGAGTACGCGTATGCACACTTCGCCATAATATATTATTATTGTTGTTATTATTATTATTGAATAAAATATTATACCGTATTATTATACTATTGAAATATACGATATTACGCTGTATCGCTGCACCGAGACGCGACGCGGACCGCACGGCAAACTGGTCGGACCGGTTCGCGGACGGGCGATGCAGTTTCAAATTTATACGTATAAAACAAAAAATAAATAAAAAAAATTACTATCCCGTTGCGCGAACGGTTATTGTTATTATTGTACGTATCGTGTTTTTTTTTTTTTTTTTTCAACGGGGGTATAGTATCTGAGCGTATAAACGAACGACGGCGGGCTGTCGACGACGGCAAAAAACGTCGCCGTCGCCGCTGCCGCCGCCGCGAAAACTCGACGCCCGAAAAAAATTAATTAAAAGGTAATCCGATCGCAA
Organism: Cinara cedri; assembly: GCA_902439185.1. Taxonomy (NCBI): domain Eukaryota; kingdom Metazoa; phylum Arthropoda; class Insecta; order Hemiptera; family Aphididae; genus Cinara; species Cinara cedri. The sequence goes on along the minus strand of CABPRJ010000962.1, from coordinate 1,151,087 downwards.
ACCGGAAAAACTCATTTCGGTCGCGTGTTTTTTCTTCTTCGCGTTTTTTTTGCTATTTATTATTTTCGCAATAAGGTCCCGATTAAAACTGCCACTCGCACTGTCCGCGCGCGCGTCAATCCCTTTACCGAAAGTGTTTTTTTTTCTCGGTCTCAACAGCTTCGCACGGGGAAGGGCCGCGCACCGTAGTCTTTGTGTTATAAGCCTCACGTTTCTCATTCTGTCGCATTTTACTTTTTGTGACCCTGCACACAATGAAATACAGTTATTTTTTTTTAACTAGATTCGTTAATACTGTACCCGTATATTCATGTACTAGTGTTTATATTTTAGTGCAGGTATCGTTCTGATCCCGTATCTGTATAGACGATTTTTCGTACGAGTTCCGCGCATATGTTTCAAATCGAAATCATTGTACAGTAAAACTCGTTCGAGACGCTCCTTAAGAGACTAGCTCTCTAGTGCGTCTTATGTGGGAAAGCGTCTTAAACGGGAGCGTCTTAAGCGAGTTTTACTATACATTTATTTAAATAGTTTGGTATAAATCCAGAATTTTCGGAAATAGACCAGTGGCGTTATTTCGGTTTTTGAAAGGGAGGGGTGGACAAGTTTTGAACTGTCCATATAATGAAAAAAAGAAACGCTCGCCAATTTATTCGTCAAAATTACATTTTTATCTCAATACAAATAATCTTATTACATCATTTATTTATAATTACTATTACATGCGTGACCAACCCATTTTTTTTTTAAGGTATGACTATGTCCAAATAATACATATACGTGTAACGGGATACCTAAATATATTAGGTACCTATTAGCTACTATATGAAGAATTGAAGACTTATTAGTTTTAACGGAATTTTATGAAGTAACCATGTATTTACAAAAAAAAAATTACCGTGTCACCATTAACATTTAGTATAACCGTAGAACATACTAAATCAAAATTTTCCGAAAATTTACAATGGCTCTTATGGGAGCCCGGTAATTTGAGCTAAAGAGCTGTCAATGTTAACAAAAAGTATAATACAAAAAATATCGTAAACAATTATCACATTTATTAAAATTATGATCACAAACGAATCTTAAAAAAATAGTTCAAAGTGGCCGCATACAACATAAATCATAAATCGTGTTTTCAGACATGCGGCTCAAATCTAGTCTGACACCAGCCCATTCCCGGCCTGATAGCAGTCCGCTGATAACAATATGAGGGCAATTGTCTCCTCAAACTCTCTTCAAATGATGATATTGAGAAAGACTCAAATGAATGGAAAAGTTATTCAACACGTTCATCGGTCAAGAACCCGATTAATTCCTTACACACTGTTAATGATACTGCCGCGAGGAAAGCGATGTAAAGTTAATGGAAGAGTTAAATTGAAAATTCACGAAGAATGAAAATCAGCAATAATTTATAATACAATACATCCTAGAAATATACGAATTGTGTTATATTATTAATATGACAACGCAATGTACAAAAAGTAAAGTAATGGATTCGCTTTATTATTATTATCTTTTTAATACTTATTTAAAAATATTATAAATATTATATTATTACATTATAAATATACATCTCCGGGAACCTTCGAGTTTAGTACAGACTTATAACGGTATAAACAATTTGTTACACGGATGTTATATTATTGTTAGCTTTATTGATTTGTACATAGGTGTCCGCCAGTATTGTAGACAAAAGCAAATTCTCCAGTCAAACGAAACAATTCAAGTGACGGCACGTGTTGTCGGTGTCCACCTGTTAAGTCTGGAGTTTGAAATTCCCGTTGCCGAAAAAAGTGCATAATTTCTAGACGCCATTGTATAATCTACATTATACAATAGTATTTTGAAAGTGACTCGAGAACTTATACATCCATAAAACCATCATCTCTTCTCGTGCAATAACTGGGTTAGTGCATAGTCTAGTGGACAGGGCGTTAGGTGAATCAGGTCGGGTTAGACAGGTTTCCAGGTTCGATACCCGGCAGCGCTGGCGCTGGAAACATGGTTCGTTTTAATTTGCATTTTTGTTTAGCGTATTTCCGAACTCCAAAACAACGTGATTTTATAAATACGATATTGCGGTTCTAGGTAAGCGAATAGACCTAAAACACGCGTAAATAAAATTAGAACAAAAACACAACACCACAATATTAGATTTTATAATAAAACAATATAATATAGTATACGGGCGTCCGGAAATTGGGCCACAATGAATCTTTTTTCAAAAGGTATACGGTAATGGGGCCACTATATTTTAATACATTTTAGATTTGACAAAAGATAAACTTCTGTTTAACATTACTGTTTTAAACTATATTGTTATTTTATCCGCTATTACAAATTTAAATTTCTTATGTTCGTTATAATCGATTTAAATTGACGGCACTTTTGAATACTGTACAAAGCAATATCTGGATCACATTATTTAAAAAATTTAAAATTAACAATTATTTGACTTATTTTATATTATGAATTTAATATATTTAAAATCATATATTTTTATGTTATACTCATACATTTATGGTCCAATATCCGGGTTATAAAATTTACAGAAAAATTGTTTTTGAGCAAGTAGATAAAATGTGGCCAGATTCCCGGCCGCCCTAGTATACACATCGGGTGATCCGATTACGGGTAAATACAATTTCAATAAGAACCGTCACAATATTAGATATTAAAATGAAACAATATTATGTTGTACGTACCGAGTGATCCATTTAAGCGGGTATACTCTTCATTTCGAGAAGTAACGGAAACCTCGTCTTGTTACCACACGATTGTCACACATCAATGCGAATGTGTGTTGTTAGTTGATGGAAACAATTGCTAAGGTTCGTTACGGCCACTAAGTGATAACAACGCCTGTGGAATGAACTTTCCGACAATCAATCCGTATGACAACCAGCCCGTTTCTCCCATATTAATTTTGTTAAACATTTTTATTTGACAATTGAAGAAACGAGCAGTTCTAAATTGTTACATTACCGTTATTTTTTGTCACCTTTATTTTTTTGCGTGAAACGACTGCCTTACTATTGATTTTCGAATGGCAACCTGTGTTAAAAATTCCACAAACAGGTGGAGTAGTGAAAAATAGTTACATCCCTGTTAATCGAATGCACAATGAAGTAAACAATACAATCATTAATAATATATATATTTGAAATATCTAGTGAATTCAATAATTAGTTCAATACGGTTGGCATAAATATAGTTAACGGATATATTAAATTAAATCATACTGATCTACAGGTCGGCGGCTTTATTAATAATTCTATGTTTTTTTCTCCGTGTAACGTGAAAGATATACTAAAGTTTATCTCAGAGATAAAGTTGTCAACAACTTTTTATGAACACGAACTTTCCAACAAAATATTGAAAAAAACCGCTAAATATATTTCAATTCCGTTATCCATTATTTTCAATCCATCAATTAGTAACGGCGTTTTCCCTCAATGTTTAAAAAAAATTTTATTATGCTCTTACGATAAAATTCTTGGAATTTTTTTTAGAATTGAAGAAGCATTTGATCCAGTTGATCATCAAGTTTTGATTGATAAATTAGAATGTTGTGGCATTATTTAACTCTTATATAACAAACAGATCTCAAGTAGTAAAAATCAACAATGCACGTAGTAATTCTTTAGTAACAAAAACATGTTGTTCCTCAAAGTACAGCCCTTGGCTCAATTCTATTTATTTATTTATTATAAATACACGGGACAAAACTCCATTTAAATTATGTGAACCAATATGACAATCATATAAAGCATTTTGATAAATTTAAATACGAGTACAAATGTATGTGCAATATAATTATTAAATATGTATAACTTATGTATTAGTAAAAATAGTGTTTCAAAATGAATAAGTAATTTATGTATAAAATAAAACAAGACAAAACAAATTGCAATAAAATTACAATAAGTTTATAATACATGCAATCGGTAATATATAACACGATTAAACTAATTTATACATATTTTTAATATCATTTATGATACAAGAAAATTTAGCTTAATGCGTGGAATTACCAATTGACGTGAGTATGTTTGTAGGTGAATTTAATAAATAATTGGTTTTTATAATTTTTTTTGATTGTTTCTAGTTTTAGCAATATTCATTGTTAAATTTAGGTTTTTTAGTAAAGGGCCACATTATTATTATTATTTACGTCAATGGACAATTAAATCATAAAATAAATGGATATATTATTTCATGCGCAGATGATATTGTAATTTTGGTTCAATCAAAAAGTGAAAATGAATTATATAAATTGTCTACTTCGTGCCTAAAAATAGTCGAAACTCGGCTGAAACAATAATATGTTGCAGATTGACTTGAATAAATCTAGGTACATGTATTTTCGTTTGTCAAACGCAACACTTAATTTTACAAAACCATTAATTATACATAGATTTTACTGTTTAAAACTAGACGATAACTGTCCATGCATAGGCATTCAAAATGTAAGCTCAATTAAGTATCTTGGAGTAACAGCCGACAAATAAATTTAAATGATCCATACAGTATATTTCTGTAATAATGAGAAAATTTCTCTTTTGTTTTTCAAAATCTAAGACAAATCCTGAGTCCTTTGTTACTAAGAACAGTATATTTTTGCCTAGCACAATCGATATTTAAAGATATGGTCTAGAGGTTTAGGACGGAACATACAATATTCATCTCGTAAATCTACAGATTACGGTGCATGAATTAATAAAGATAATTTTACGTTAGTTAAGGTTTTATCCTACAGTAAACTTGTTCAATAAGTTTAGAGTGTTGAATTTAATAGCAGCTTACAATAAGAATTTATTAATGTACACTTGTTTAAACTGCGTAGCAATGTTTTTGTCGCACCATTCTTATGGTACAAGATTAAAAACATTAAGTAACACAAATCGTATAAAAGGAAACAGACATTTTGTAAAATTTAGTGTTGTTGATTTACGTTAACGACGAAGACGAGGTCGTGGAGAATAATAACAGACACGAGATGGATTGACGAGAAAAATAACTGCAAGAGACAACGAAGTTAAAAGAAGTACGAGAGCAAAGACAACGACCGAGATGATTGATGACGAACGAAGACAACGGCGGCCAAAAAGAGCGGGTCAAAGAGTGGAGGAGTAGGTCGGAACAAGAACTAGGGAAATACAATCGAATCTCGATAGTTGATGAGAAGTCGCGTTGAGATACCGTCGGGACAATTTGAAAAGTTATTACCGAAGAACCGGAGGGCCGTTTGAACATATAAACACGTAACGCGCATAACGCGTAAAACCAGATTCGAACAACACAGTGTCAATTCATGTTTGCCAATAATAATTATAACAAGAGCTTTTGGAGAACGGATTGCAAGTGATAGGTACGTATAGGATACGCTTATCGTTAAGCGTGTTTACATTAATTATTTAAGAAGCATAGTCGACGGTCGGAGGAATTAACGCGCACTGAACACCGCAGTGCGATTAAACTCCGGTCGAAGTTTACCATTTTAATCGATACGGTTAGCCGCCGCGGATACCGTCTCCCGATAATACGGACGTTACGATATTGATTTTTACCCACGGGCGACTAACGCCGTATCGTAAATACTTAACCCTAACGAATGCGAGAACTGCTCCCCCGGCACGTCGAGTTTCGCCTACCGGGGTCGCCGAGCGACAACGTCGCGTGCGCGCAGCACTGACGTTCGTCCAGATCCTGCGGCAAAGCCGTAGGAAATGGAACCGTATCCTATATGTGTACATTTACGTATCTTCGATACGGGTCGTCCGGTCGCCGGAGTCGCGCGTCGAACGGGCCCGAGTGCCCGCGCCGCGGCGCTACGGCCCGCGGACAACCGTTTAGCGCGGTACGCCGGCCGCGTCGTTCGGCTCTGCGGCTCCTCTCCCGGGGATGTTCAAGTAAACGATACCGGGGTCACCGGCGGCTGGCCCGTAATCGCGGTCGTGCGCCATGATCCACAGCCGCAAGACGTTATCGGCGCTCGGAGTCGCCGGCCCGTCGCCGGCCGCTTCCCATTCATATTCCGGCAGATCGTTTTGGCGGGCGTCCATCGCACGAGAGTCCGGCCGCAGTGTTTCACGTCGCTAAACTATATCGAGTAGAAATAATGTCTTGTTACGGCGGGCATCCGCTGAATAAAAATTTTAGATTACTGTTTTTGGTTTTTTTTATCCGCGTCGCTATATTACCGTATACCCGTGTTTTTCGATCGGCACCGTTACTACGGTTATTTTATACGCGGCCGTGCATATAAATAATACGCGATTCGCAGTTATTCGATAAAATGACGCGCGTAATATTCGCGCGGACGAAACCCGTAAACGACGCGTCCTAGGATAACGGGGACGGGCGCGCGCAGCCACCGTTGAATAGGTGAGAAGTCGGGACGGCTGTTGGCCTGTAGGATACGGAAGGGAATTCAATGCACGTCTGTAAGCAACGACAAAAACCATTGCTGACGAAACAACGATTCTGGGCGGAGTTCAGTGGATGGCGATGCTTTGTCAACAATGTATTATGTGCCATATTGTAGTAAAATATAATTAAACAGGCGTTACATATTTTCTTTAATGATATTTGTTTAATACTGTACCGATTTTCCTGGTTTTCCCATGTTTTTCCCGGTTTTTTACGTTTGCTGGGAAAACTCTCGGGGAAATCGAAAAACGACCTCCCTAAAGTAGGTACTTTACCAGTAAGATTTCCTTTCGGAAAAAGTGCTATCATTGTAAATTGGAGCGAAATTGCTAGTAGAAAAGCAGTTCATAGGAAAAAAAAAAGGCCGTAATATAATACCTACATTTTCGTACATTTTCCCGTTTGTCCTCCGTTTTCTTTTCGGTTTTTAAATTTATTGAGAAAATCTCCTGGGAATGTCGGAGCATGACGGATTGACGCAAATCAAAAACATCTTGGGGGGGAGGAGGGGCTACAACAATCAATCGATAGAAATATTATAAGAATATTATTTTGAAACAATATGAGGGGGTAAGTCATCATCTACAAAGGATGTAAGTTGAATAGATATTTTCACCGATTACTGTGGATTGTAGCCGTACAAAAATGGTTTACTATCAATTCGTGACTGGTGACTCTCAACGAATTTGTGGTTGGTATCAAAAAAATGTGTGTATTTAGACGAGCAACGAGGAAAAGCTTGATGTTTAACAACTACTCATAAAACAGAATATTAATAATTATAATAAATAATATTATAATCAAGTATTTCACATTATTATATTCTTCTTCTACTCCTTCGATTTCATCCCAACTACTTGAGATCGGTCATCCTCGTTCTAGACATCCATTAGCTCCGAACTCCCACCTCGCATAAACCGATTGACCTCATATCGTTTTAAATAGTTTCTAACCACTCTTATGTACTCCATATCCTATCTTTTCCCGTCACTCCACTCTGTTACCTTAGTGTATTCAATTTTGTTACTATCTTTTTTTTCCGTCTACTGTTCATCACTCCGAACCATACGAGATGGTCAATCTCACCACCCTTTTGTGGAACTTTATTTTAATTCGTATTAATAATCGCTTATGACATAAAACATCTGATACTTCTCTCAACTTTGTTACACCGAATTCAATTATTTTTAAATTACCAACTAAAGCCAAAATGTAACAAAAAAAAGGACACCTCTCTTGTCATGTTTTGATTGGAGAAACATTTCTAGAAGGAAAGTTGTTTACAGAGAAAACAAAATACACATAGTGAAACCAATGGATCCTTCGCTTCACTCAGAATCTAAAATATTTAATATCTGATAAGAATGTGTTTAGTTGTAACCTATAAATGATAGATTCTACCGAAATTGATGCATACCTAATAATATAATATGCAGGTTAAAGTTTACCCGTTTGTACGTTTTGTACGCACAATTAATTTACAGTTGACGACACGAGTATAATATATTAGCATTACTTCAGCTATCCCTATAATGGCCGTCCTGCCTACCGTTGCCGCGCCAAAAAAAAAAAAATAATAAAAAATACAGTATACTAAGAAACCAGTTTCTATAATAACTACGCTATCCGTTGTGCATATCCTCGTGAAAACTGTTACAGCTCTTACATTTAATTTAATTTTTTGTTTTTAAATATTTTTATTTCATCCGTATCATAAATAGCGGCGTATCAGAACTGGTTTCGAAACGTTCGAATTACTTTCCGAGTTGTTACAAAGGATATATATCCAAATAGGCTACCGGATTGTATTTAAAAAGCAATTTCAATTTTCCTTCTCGTCTTTTAAGTACAGACGTACAACTGTCTACATATTACCATTGGTTATACGTATTTTTTTATTTTTTTTTTTTTTTCGTTAAAATTATTTAAATATTAAGAAGAGAATAAACATTTTACAACAAATTTTGACTGAATCCATTTTTGTACGCGGTGAATCGGATAAAACTCGCGAATGCGTCAAGTACAAAAGTCCGATCATAACCTCGCAAACATTTCCGACCGACATCAGTCGGTTACTCACGGCACGAAGTATGTATTTATGTATTCGCAATGTACGCATTAATTGTGTTCATTTGTACGACGCAGAAGAAAAACACTATATATATTATATGTTTATGGTACCGAAGAACGGCTAATCAAATTAAATATCGTACTTTTACGGGTCGGGCGACTATAATATTAATAGGTCTTGGTCTTTTATACGTGTATATTCACCAGAACGATTCGTCACGAAAAAAAAGAAAAAAAAAAACAGTCACGCTTTTCTTCCGAAAAAAAAAAACTTGTGCGCTTCGGCCGCGAGATAATGCCACGATGACCAATCGTAGACAATCGTCACAAGTGAAATCTCCGTAGAGCGCATACACAACAAACAATAATAATAATGTTGCCTGTTATTGAGAAAACGTGAGCGAAAACGCGTACACGTTAAACTACCCGTTTTACATTTTAAAAAAATGTAAAACACCAGTAACTATAACGCGAATCGATTATCGTTTTCGGAATTTCGGATGATTTTAGTACCCTGTCGGAAATCGGCCGTTCAGAACTTTTCGAGAATACATATCGATATGGTGTTTTGTTAAAAAGAGCGTATATCACCTAAAATCGAACACTACGTTTTCGGTATCGAAAATATCAGAAAACTCAGGAGCATAAACTGGTAAAAGGGCGTGTTTAAATACAGAAAATTAAGTTGGCAATGTCGACTAAAAGATATCCAGACGCCATTTTAAAATATAATTACATCAACACTGATCCGTTTATAAGGACGTATATCGCATTCAATGCATGTATACTTTATGTAGGTACAAGGTATTATGTGTACGAGTAATTTTATTGCTTTGCATGATAAACATCAATTAAAACTGTTTTGCTATTTCTTTGTAAAATAATTTTTTTTCGATTATTGAAAAAATATATTTTAGCGGTATACGTTCTTTTAACAAAACACCTTTAATATATACAATATACGTTTATGCATGCATGTTATACAAGTGCGTCGTGTGAGTTTTCCAATAGGGACGCAAGCGTTTGAATCGGGCCAAATTTTCTGAAAATATTCCGTCGCTTCCCTCGTTTATTATGTTCGTATTCCCACTTTACATTGTAATATTAAAATATTAAACTTTTCGATATTACAGTAACATTACTATTACGCGATTATCGGTGCGCATTGTTTACCTCGCTGACATGCCTGTTTATTTAGCCACGATAACGATTAACAGTAGAAAATATTTTTAACCGCGGTAAAAAATCCCATTCTCACATCGTAGACAGTCGGACTCCGGTGATGGCTGCACCAAAAAAACATTCGAAAAACTGTCCTATGTGATAATGGGGACGGGTGCAGTTAATGTTATAGGTGAGAAGTTGGGAAGACAGTAGAGGAGAGATGTAATTTATACATATCTGTAAGCAACAATTAACCATTGCTAACGAAAAAACGATTCCGAGCGGAGTTCGGTGGTAGTGTATTGCTTTTTCAACAATATACTCGTATAGATATGTCATATTATATGGTAAAATAATTATATATGCATTATATATAATGTTTTTTTAATAATATTTGTTTAATGTTGTACCGACGATATTCTTACGTTATTTTTCCCGGTTTTTCGCATTTTTCGGGAAAACTCCTGGGAAAATCAAAATAAATGACCTCCATAAAGTACCGCTCCAATCCGATTTCATTTCGGAAAAAAAGGGCTACCATTGTAAATCGGAGCTGAACGGCCGGTGGAAAAGTCGCCGGCAGAATGAAATAAGAATACAAACATCGTTGTAAGACCGATACATTGGTCGTTACGCTCGGAGTCTGAAATAGGGCCGCCGGAGCACTGGTACAGCCCGAGTCCCTCGAATGACGCCCCCCGATATCGTATACCGGGCCGTCGCGGACCGTATATTATTACGGCGTTACGTGGATAATACACGTAATATTATTGCGCACGAGATGTACAGAGACGGGCCGATATACAGTCAAATTCACGTATAACGATGCCGTATATAACGATATTCCGGGTANTTAGTCGTTTAGTTGCCGTTTTGACAAAAATATGTTTGATAAATCAATTTTTCAAAAAAATCATGTTACTTTTTATGATCCGGATATAACGAAGTTCGGTTATAACGATCAGATTCCCTAGGTCCCTAGAAGATCGTTATAAGCGAATTTGACTGTACTATAGTATAATGTTATACGATCGCGCGCGTCGTCCGTAAGAAAAAAAAAAAAAAAGGAGAAAAAAAAAACACACGCTTCATCGAATTAACCGCCTCCGCGTGTGCGCACAGAGGCCGAGTGTATTACCCGTATTATACCCGTGCGTAAGTACACACGGTCACATGACGTACCGAAAATTTATAAATACGATATTATTATATAATAATACAATGCGCGCGCGCGCGCGGAAAACTACACGCGTTAACGGCGCGCGCGGACGCGAGTGGCCCGTCGACGGTTTTTCACTCGTATAATTACGTTATAATTTTCGTTATTATTATTACGACCTGTACAGTACGATCATCATTAGGACGGTTTCAAAATCAATCCGGTGGTATAGAATTTTTTTTTTTTTCTTTTTCCATCCCCTCCCCGGGTCCGATTCGGTTTTTCCAGAGCGCGCGCGGATACACGGACGTCCGCGTTTCCGGCGCGCGCGGTCGTGCCGACAATGCGCTCCGTCGCGAACGACCGTACCGGCGGCACCGCGTTTTAGATATTTCAATCTACCGCCCCCCCCCCCGAATACGCGTGTTTCCGGGAATTAGCCCACCGCCCCCGTGAGTTATGAGCTATCTTAGAGGGTCGGAGAAAAATCGGTCGAGGAGAAGAAGAATACATAATATATTTCTTCCCCTCGCTGCAGATAGTGTGGACGAATGTCGAAATCAAACGAATTCTGAAGTTATTGTGCACATTACACATCGGAGCAAACGAAATAAAAACAGAATCTATTCCTGTATCAAACCGCATATTATAGCAGAAAGGATCGTAAACAAACCCAGTCAGTAGCGTAGCCAGGATTTTTCCAATTGATAGGACGTCAGAGTTATGGGGGGGGGGAGTTATGAGAGTCTAGGGTCTTCTCAACTTTACCTAGACAAAAAAATGCAAGCGAACGAAGTTACAACATCCAAAACCTTCGTGACTACGCCGCTGGACGCAGACCAGACGTCAACCGAGACTGTTTCGATGCATTGATTTTTCTTCATTTCATGTCCATCACAGTACGCCGAACGGATATTGTTAATTTCGCACTTAATTTCAGGAACGTCAAATCCTTCCATATATCAATTTCTGTATAGTGATTTGTTCAATGACGTCCACAGAACTATTTCAAATGTAAATACAGTGGACGCCACTTGTAAGACTCACGGATATAAGGTTCAGTCGCTTATCAGTCTCAAAATAACTCGGAACAGTCCGGATGTATCCAAATAGATTCTATCCTTTCTCCATTTCACCGATAAAGTTCATTCGGTTTAAGACTCACTGTGCGCTGGTCTCAAAATGAGTCTTATAAGCGGCGTCCGCTGTATGGATATATTTGTAACCCCCGTGATTGTGTCATCTGAATGGGACATTTTGACAAACTTAAGTATACCAATTCGATAACTTACAATTTTGTTTCACACGTGTCCGGTACTAAATCATATTTCAGTTGACAAGTCGTACTGAAATGTTGACACGTTGCCGTGCCGACCTGATTAAACGGCTCGTTCGCGACGGACAACCCGGAATGCATTACGAAAACTTTTATCGGCGACACGGATTCGATGGGTTCGGATTTGACAAACGGAAATCACGCTGTGGAACCGGAGTAAATATTTATTTCGTCATCGTTTGCGCATGGCAAAACCTGCAGCGCGTGTGCACTCCCTGTATAGATAACAACGAATTAAAATGTTCGGACGCCGTGAACTTTTCGTGTTTTCTCTTGTTCGCCCTATCTCTCGCTCCGGAACAAAATAATTCTATACTATATTATATTATATTATTTTATATATAAATATACAATATACGTGTTCCGTCATCGATTACGGTTTAGTTTTAACGAGCCGAACGGATCGCGCGTTATGTTCGAGTCGGACACGATATATCGAAAAAAAACCCGAAATCAAAAGCGTACGTTACGGAGAGAGAGAGAGAAAACGGTAGCCGGGACACCCCGTCTCGTCGTCCTATATTATATTGGACGGATTATACAGGTACATAGATTAATAACAATTTCCGTGACAGGACCGGCCCGGAGGGGTCACGGAAATTACATACGAATATGTATATATATATTATGTGTGTGTGTGTGTGTGTATAATAATAATAATACAATAACGTGTACGCCAAGAACGGGTTGGTGCACCGGAGTTTCGACGATGCGCACGACGACGACGACGACGTTCGTCCGAAAAAAAAAAAAAACTAAAAAAAAAAAAAAATCTAGAGACCGATGTAGCTTATAATATAAAAGCGGTGCTGCGCAGCTTGTATAATGCGTAGGTAAGGTGCTCGACGTAATGATGACCGTTCGTCGGACCGAATTTCATACGCCGGGCTGCGGGTCACAATAATAATTATAATAATAATATTACTATTATTGTTGTACGACGATGACCGTGATCGTTTCGGCGCCAAAATAATAATAATGATAGTAAAACACGACGACAAATCTCATCGTCTCTGCGGTAACCGGCGATGGACTCTCAGTGCGCGTCGTTACTGCGGCGGTGTACCGAGACTTGCAGCGCCGTGTTATTATTATTATTATTATTATTATCATTACGATGGTGTTTATTGCAGTCGGTGTTTCAATTGGACCGACAGACCGTACAGAAGGGCACGGGCAAAAGTGTAAGAAAAAAAAAAAACAAAAAAAAAAAAACACGCGGACCTCGAGGTTTGATTGAGCCCGTGTGTGCCAGATAGATTAGCGCAGCCGTGAGTTCGTAACGTCTGTTCGCGGCACCGCGGAAACGGGCGGGGAGTGAGCGAACGCTGTGCCCGCGAGGATTCGGAACGTCAGATTTTACGACGCGTCTCGGGCGGTTCGACGAGAATTCGAATTTCAGATTTAAACGTCGAAACCGTAATCGTTTCTTAGGGTTTTTGATTTTATTACGCGGATGTCGTTGTGTTATTGTCGTCGTCGGTAGAGCACGATTCCGTACGGTTGTAATTATTATTATCACGTTATTGAAATAGTCGAAACATCGCCGGTCAAACAACATTAATCGTATACAAATTTCCACTACAAGTGTTCGATAAATATTTTATTGCACGTCGGCGAACATCGTTGATTGTGCGATCTGAACACGTTTGGCGATACCTTGTTGTCCGCCACACGTCATTACTATTTACTACAAACGGTATTTATTGTTTGTTTTTACGCCGTCTAACATTGTTTATTAACAACGCATTTTAAAACAAATTAATTACGCGGAAATTGATCATCAAGTACTCAATTTCGCCTTCCGAATACGCAAAACAAGCCCGAACGCGCTTTGAATAAGCCCCGTTATGAAAATCTGGCAACATTGCGTTAAAATCTTAGGTACGGAATCGTGTGCCTTAAAATGTGCACGATTCCGTTTGCTGATAAGGACCGCGCAGAATCGTGCTTTACCCATTATCGTCGTTGGTTTTATTGTACTGATTAAAATTTAAGGATCACAATCGGAGTAAAAACGTCTGTTGATTCGTTAAGTTCGTAACAAATTTTCTGAATTTTCTCCGATTTCGTAAAATTTTAAAATAGTTTTTTTTCACTTTTTATAATAACCGATTTAATATCATACGACTTTTCCACTCATCTACTACTAAAACACATTTAAAGCGAAGAGCTACAGTTGTTTTTACGGACAAATATTACGTTTTTTAAAATGAGAAAAATTTCCCAATGTCCTATTTAAATGTGTAAAATATGCACGCACTTGTTGACGAATTGTCTAACAAGTTGTCTAACAAATACAAATGTTATGTAGTTGGTGGTTTTATTACGGAATTTTTAAAAATAATAATGAATCATTTGTGTAGGTCTTATAAATTGAAAGTCTATAACCGACCTAATCTAAACAATTTATCAACAAATGCATACATATTCAAAAACAATTTAAATCGGACAAATGGGAAGTGTGCACAATTTCCACGGAGTATTAGTCTAAAATTGTCGCGCCCGCGGACAATACCCTCCCTGAACCGCCCCATAAATAAATCTCTAAATTGTATGGTCGATTATCATTAAATTCCTCTCTTCGTTTCATATAATATGTATGTTTAATATTTTGCAAAGTGCCCGAGAACATTGTAGAATATAATAATATCTGTCTTCTGTCTGTAACAGCTGTTCCATCCAAATGTTTGGTCATCCTGGATACCCTGGTTCAGTAATTTTTTTCGTCCTCGCGGTGTCAGCTGCTCTTATTCTATATTTACCTAAAGTTCACCATAGCTCATGTGGGGGGAGGTCATACACTCAGTCATGAATCTTTCTAATTGGGGAACCCTCTAAAAGGATGGCCGGAGAGCAGTTATTCTGTGTCTCGCTGTGGTTGTAGATAAAAAAAAAACTAAAAATTCATACTTTTAGCTCGTAGAAAATTAAATTTTCGATGAATAATTCTTCGAAACTACCCGGTAATTTCAATAATTATTAAATTATTGAAATTATTCTACCATAAGTAACTATAATAAGTTTAATTTTTTTTTTCTATAATATCTGTGAATTTCTATTATTATAAATCTTGTTTTTTTTTCAAATTACTTTAAAGACTCGAAAATTCGGATACCTTTTTTACCCAACCGATCATAGTATTACAAAAAGAGACAAAAAAAGATATGTTACTGTTAATGAGTGCTCCACTGTTGTGGGTGGGAAGTTGGGAAGGTAGAATGCATAAATTCGTTTCAATTTACATCTGAAAGCGACGATACACTATTGGGAATGAAAGACGATTCTGATCAAAGTTCGTTTAGACATGATTTGAAAGACCGTAATATTTAAGAAAAAAATTACAAATACTTAAAAAAAAAAATTACTCTATAGGCTCTACATTTTTATTTGTCGACTACTAAGTACAACTTATATTGAACCTCACGTCGAACTTCAAGCATTTCCGTATGATCAAATAATTTTATACTCGTAAAACCTGAAAATCATGGTCCACCCTAATGCGTGTGTTCTTTTTTTATGATATTCACTTTAGATAATATCCGAACGGTGGTTTTCGTTATTATAATATCTCGGAGGTTGTCCGCAGTAAATCACGTTTTCAAGTATATACAGCTGTATTATGTATCATGCCCTATATTATTTTCCAATATTAACGAGGACAATTTTATTATTATTTTTTTTTTTTTTTTTTTTTATGAATCGCATTCGTTATTATTATTATTATTATTATTATTATTCCGACCGGCCATAATAATAATATTAATATAATGCACACAGTTCTGCCGTTTATAATCAAACACGGACGTTTTTATTACGCTGTTCGTTTTCGGTTTTTTTAATGTTTAAAAATCCACGTGCGGTATAATAATAAGTATCTATATACATACAAGAATATTCTATATAAAGTATATTACGCCGCTCGAAAGGTTTACGACATAATTATTTAATTATTCAATGTAATGGTTAAAGTTATAACATATAGGTGTCCGTTTAATATTTATTATTATTATTATTTTTTTTTTTTAATTAATAGCCCCTCTTTTAAAAAAAAAAAAAAATCAAATTGTTTTATAGCCCCCATACAATTTATGTTCTAACGTATATAATAATAATTTTTATATTCTTCTCGTATCGAGTACCCGTTAAAAAAAAAAAAAACGATCACGGTTTTAATACTTCCGTTGTAATACAAACGAATACGAATTTATAATCGTAGGGACGTAGAATTTTACCGGGAATTTACCTTAGAATTTTAGCATTTTCTAAACGAAGTATAAATTGAGTTATTTAATTGAAATTTCGATAAAACGTCGTAATGCCTCGGGTGTATTTTAATCTGTATCGTCAGTGTCAGCCTGGGCCACCGAATGCTCCTGGAACATTTGTTTTAAGAGATCTCATAGAATATGGACGAACAATTCAAAAGCCGTGAAAGCGCGGAATTGGGTCGGAAGTCAGTGTTATGGGTCGGTTATATTTCTTGAAATAACAATGGATTTCACGGTGACTTCAAATCTATTGATATGTATGTATACTGTTCTACACTTGAAAATTGGAGCAAGATTTCTGGTAGAAAATTTGTTCGCTGATAAAAAAAAAATTAAAAAGAAAAAAAATAATCATTATAAAAACAATATGTTCTTCGCATGGGCGTTCTCACGGGGNGGGGGGGGGGGGGTATGAGGTTGGCCCGTGACCTTTTTTTTCAAAGTAATATGGAGTTTCCTGTTTAATAAATATTTAGTGATAATGATTGAATAGATAAATATAATCAATAAAGATTTTTTTGACTCGTTATCATATTCCACAATATTCGTATACAGATTACAGACCACGCACGGTTACAGGCCGTGTTTAAATTTTATATGCCTGTGGCTAAAAATTAATATCTTTATCGTGGTTCTATTTTTATAATCACCTTAGTTCATATATAATTGATAAAAACAATATATTAATCTCCGAACAAGTAACAACCGAACAACAATGAAAGTGTAAACATATTTTCCGGGATTTTTGTTGTTATCAATCGTTTTTAGTAATAACTATTAATGAGTTACTTTGACATTTTGCAATGTGTAAACGAAATAATTCAAGATACACACTCCGAATGAATTTAAATTTTGGTTTTTTTTTTCTGTGCAATTGCGTAGACCAGAAAAAAAAAATTCCATGGAATACATTTTTTTTTGTAACTTTTCGAGTATTTTTTTACTTATTATTCGATATCGGATACTTTTGCGCGAGGTAAACGGACGGCGCACAAACCTGCACACTATACTCGGTCGTTCTTCACCTTCTCCTTCGTCTTCACCCCCGAACATTCGGTTCTGGCCGCCCTCGATCTAAACTTCCACTCGACGCGATTTCTCGTATCGTTCACGGTCGCTGTTAAAAACCACCGCGTTTATCGTCGCGGCTCCTCTCCCGTGTACTCGTACGTTTATTTGTCCGTTGCCGACCTTACCGGTTTCGATTCCTCTCACACGCGTGACACCGCCCGAACCGTCCCGGTCCATTTTCTCTCGTATATTATATTGTCCACCGCTATCGAAGTCACGTTTACGCTACGAATTCGGTATTGTGTATATAATATTGTTGTTATTATTATTGTATAGTTACGATAATAATACGTTAATAACGTACGACGGCGACCGGGCGGAGAGAACCGTGCACGGTGTTCCCCGCCGCGGTTCGGCCGGGAACCGATCGCGCGCGGGGTAAACGAACACACCGTGTCAGGCATACACACACGCACACACACACACAAATACAATAATAATAATAATATATATACATACAATATTGTTGTGTGTGTGTGTGTGTGTGTGTGTGTGTGTGTACACTGCGGCAGTGCGCGCGCGTCTCCATATTACTCGGCTCCCCTTGCTGCAGCAGAAGGAGGAGAGCCGACGTTGTCTTACAAATCACGTAACTTGGTAGTCGACCCGTGAAAACTGGTTTCGAACACCACCCCTGCCCACCTACCTGCCGCCCGTCCGGGCCGACCCGTACCCGCCGATGTCCACGGGAGTGCGTGCGCGCGCGTACATATAGGTAAAAACTCAATAGGATTTATTTTATGTACATAATGTACGCGGTGCCCGGCGAAACCGCATTTGTACACCTGCGCCCAACAAAGAGCCGCGCGCGTCTCTTCACCGCCGCCGTCGCCGAGACTTTTACACGCGCGCGCTCTCGCTCGCTGGTCTGTGTACAGAGTACCCCGGGTCCTTTCCACGGCGTTATGTTATTATTATACATACCCTTCGCGCTCCTCCTGTTCCGCCGCCGCCGCCGTCTTCTAGACGCGTACGCATTACCCGCAGTGCGCTACAGAACGCCCCGCCGCACGCCGACGACGACGACGACGCCACAGGTCCCGGACCCCGCCGCCGCCGCCGTCGTCACTGTTGCGACTGTTAAGGCTTCGGTCAGCGAGTGTGTGCGTGTGCGTGTGCGTGTGCGTGTGCGTGTGCGCGCGCGCGCGTGTGTGTGTGCGTGTATAAATAAGACGGCTTCTCCTATTGTGCGCCGTTACCCCGCCTCCGCTCGCCGCCGCCGTAGCGCCCCTACCTCCCCGCCGGCCCTCGTTCGCGGGCTCGTTCTGCTCGATAGTCGCCGTCGTCGCTCTTCGCTCCGCGTTAAATGTTTGCTCTTTCCAGCCCATTATCCGATCACAACACGGAACGCAGCGCGTAAACCCCGTCACCGGCGACGACGACGACGACGACGATTGTTGTTGCTCGCAGCGCAGGTTCCTCTCCGTTTACAACAGCGGTGCCGTGCGGTCGGCTTCGGCGGCGACCCGCAGCGTCCGTGTCGCCCGTTATTGCCAAGAGAAAGACGCGAGAGATTCGTCCGCGTGGATTTAATCGTCGTCGTCGGTGCTCTCTCTTTCTCTGTCGCCGTCCGCGCGGTGTCCGCCGCGGCCCGAGGCTCGCCACCCGAAGAGTTCATTGGACCCGCCCGAGCAACATCGAAAATAGACAAAGCGTAATAATGACGACAATAACGATAATAATAATAATAACGACACACACGCGTCGCGTGCTATTGTACCGTGTACCGATTCGCGAGTCGCGGGACCGCCGCTGAAAACGCTTTTTTGTTTTCTTTCTTTATTCTCCGTTTATCGCGGATCGACTTATACCCGGCCTATCCGTGCGCTACTGTACAATTCCTGCGGAACGGCACCGCGCGCGTCGTGCCCGACATCGATATATCCCCGGGGGCTTCCGCAACGGGGGATATACCGATTGCCATCGGCTCCCCCCCCCCACATTTCCCCTCGGGGTTTTCGACCGTATACACGTCCGTAACGCGTAACGGCGCACGATTTTACCGCGGCGATACAAAATATTCCTTAGTGTAACACGTTTCGCCCCGGACGGGATTTTATCCTGCGGGCGCGCTTGCACGTGTCCCCGTACTTTACCTACGTACTTTCGGACACTTTTAGCGGTTCCTTTTGGATTGATCGAACTCGATATCGGGAACCGTAGAGAACGGATCATTGTTCCGCGGACGAATATCAGAGTGCTAAATGCCGGGTCGAAACCACAGTACGGCATGTGCGGCATGTTGTCGCGGCACACAAAGAGGGTGATTTTTCAGCTGGAAACACACCGTAAACTTCTCAAACGAAGCTAGAAGTGCGGTGGATGAAATTGTGTTCGGATGTATTGTATTCAGCGTCAAGGATATGCTTATTGGGAGTTTTTTTTTTGTTTTCTTTCGACAGTACGTATAGTGCAAGCATAATGTTATTATGGTGTTGCAATATTACAATAGCATTCGATTATTTATTGTTNTATTGTATTCAGCGTCAAGGATATGCTTATTGGGAGTTTTTTTTTTCGTTTTCTTTCGACAGTACGTATAGTGCAAGCGTAATGTTATTATGGTGTTGCAATATTACAAAAGCATTCGATTATTTATTGTTTTTACAAAGAATCGTATGGAATACAAAGTAGATTTGGAAAAATTCGACTATATAGTGGCGAAGCTCTGCCGGTCACTGTTTTTAACTTTTTTTTTTACGATTTTAATTTATCGCCGTGCCTAGACGCGAATATTATTAGTCACACCCGATCGCTATGAAACAAAATAACCGTTGTCTTCAAAATACGATATACCTACTTTATGACGACGATAACAGTAAAAACCGTAATAATATTGTTTGAACATCGTGTTTCGATAACACGCGTCAAAAACGTTTATTGATCAATTCATGAAAACACGCGAGAACTATCATTTTATGTGTTTTATGTTGTCGACGTGGGTGGATTATAGTGTTTAAAACCATTGTTCGGACGAAACTACGTAAACAACGACACGTTAAATATTATTATTTTGCCATTTGTTTTTTAGTAATATTTGGTAGATAATTTATTATGATAATAATCGTATTTAACACCGTAATACATGTGATCGTGCCAAAAAAAATTTCTTATCGTTTTCAGATAATACGTTGTTTTTTTCTTTGGTCGTTTCGTAGATTTCGATCCACACAACCAGGCTTTAGAACAGTTTCGTGACTCAGCTGATAATATAGTCGAAAATGTTATTTTAATCGACACGTTTTTTTTTTTTTTATTTTTTTTTTTATAACGAATCACCTCGAGACTAAACAGAAATTTTACATTTTTAACAAAAGATTCTTAACAGGTTTCACTAAGAGGTATAGAAAAGCGTAAAACGATTTTAATTGTTTTCGAACAATAATTGCGCTAACGAGATCGTGCTTACTACATTAAAACAACGCGGTTATTTTAAATTTGAAAAAAAAGTTTTATGTTATAACGACAATAACAATATTATAATGTTACGTAGACGCTTTTCATTTCGTCCTGGGTTATTCACGTTTTTACGACGATTATGCCGTTTAATAACTGCCGCGATAACTCTTCGTTATGAAATCGCTGGACTCGGTTCGCGACCGTTAAAAAGGTTTTTAATAAAACATCTATATGGGTATGCACGCGTATTTTTTGCTAACGACAATTCGAAACGTTGTCTTACACGGTGTTATAAAATGTATGACTGATTGTTATCCATGGTTTTATCGTTGATATATTATTATGATAGTAAACGGTGTGGACTGCGTATTATACACCGTTTGGCTAACGATAAAAGTCGTGCGGATTCCGATAAGCAAAATGGGATATCGTGGGCATTTATAGTGATATTATTTCAATGTTTTTCAGTTCCGTGTAAAAAAAAAAAACTAAAACTATTTTTTCGCCTCCCGTAAATCCTTCCGTAGGTATCCCTTATATCAGACCACGGGTTCCTAATGTTTTCTTTAATCGCACTCTATGCTCTGATAAGTATCGACTTTACGTTTTATCACGGCGGGCTCACTATATAAACATTTGGAGACCGGAAACTCTGCGCGCTAACTTAATTGTGAACATTGTTGTTGTAGCCGAAATTCACCGTCGAGTTACTTGAAAGAGTTCGTTTTAAATCGGTGTTATTAGAAAAATACAATGACGATAATTGTTTAATAATTAATAATGGATATCGTTCGTCCGCTCGTCACGCTCGTTTTACTAAAAAAAAAAAAATCATTTACAAATACAAAAGTAATAACACGACACACGCGATCTGTGAATTCGGGTGTAAAACATCGTGTACGATGATTTTTATCGTATTTTTTTTTATTTTTTTATTGGAGGGGGGGGTGGTTTAGTATATACATTATTAATAAATGTACTGTTATAATATCTTCCGGCCGATCGACAACGACGCCCGGTGGACGACACACGGGTTCGGTCGAAATTACTCTCTCGGAGGGTATCTTTTATCGGCGCGGGCGATTCACCGGGCACGGCCGGTCGAAAACACACCCGCGGGGGCAGCGTATAATAGGACGTGAGTGGCGCGAAACGGCAAAAGGCGCCGCGATTTCTGCGCATAACAGCGGTTTTTAGGCGCGAAACGAACGGAAAACACAGCCGTCGACCGCCAACACGGCCAACACGGAAACGGTTCGCGGCGGGTTTCGACGGTGCTAAAACAGTGAGAATCGCACTCGGGTACGTAACGTTTTGCGCGTACGCCTCTCCGCAACGACAACCGCAGACGCCGGGGCCGCGTGCGCCCGGCCTTTTGAGCGTTGAACGTGAACGGGAGCGCTGCCCGGACACTGTCCGAAACTATCGGGTTGGACGCCCCCGCGAGCAGTGAAAACGCGGCGGCGGCGGTTTATCATTCGCCGAACTCCGGACGGCCGTACACCGCGCGGCCATATCGATCGCGTCGCCAATGCCCACACGATCCGAGCGCGAGATTTCATTTCGTTTGTGTGTGTTTTTTTCTTCTCGGTTTTTCAACGTATCGCCGTATTTTGGCGGGAAAACGCGTCGCCCGCTATCGTAATAGAAATCGTAACGCTGCGACGTCGGAGACGGACGCCGGCGGACGGCGCGAGAGGCGCTCGTAAAACGCGCGCGCCGTAAACCGGCGTGAAACCCGTACCATTATTATTACTATTTATGCAGCGTTCGCGCGTATTACGGCGGCCCGCGCGCGGTTAAAACCGCAGTAACCGGCGTCGGTCGTTGCGCGTTTTTCTTTTCCACTATAGTAAATAGTAAAATAGTACTAGTGGTAGTAGTAGTAGTGGTAGTAGTAGTAGTAGTAGTAGTAGTAGTAGTAGTGATAGTAGTTGTAGTAGTAGTAGTAGTAGTAGTGGTAGTGGTAGTAGTGGTAGTAGTAGTAGCAGTAACAGCAGTAATAGTAGTAGTAACGTAGTAGTAAAGTAAGCACGCCGAGCGGTATACGCGTATAAATTTACGCGTGTGTCGTACGGTACGGTCGCCATAAATGCGGTTTTTCGTGCGTTTTCCCTCTCTGCCGGAGACCGTCGTTGGGTCACCGCGAGCGCGGGAAACCGGTTTTCCCGC
This sequence comes from Cinara cedri, assembly GCA_902439185.1. NCBI lineage: Eukaryota > Metazoa > Arthropoda > Insecta > Hemiptera > Aphididae > Cinara > Cinara cedri. The sequence goes on along the minus strand of CABPRJ010000962.1, from coordinate 1,128,004 downwards.
GCGCGCGCGCGCGCTCGGAGACAGAGACGGAACGCAAACACATCGGCAGATCAGCTACGCCGGGGTCATTGGCTCTCTCGCGGTCTCCGAGGAGAGGCTGTTGCGCGCGCTCGCGGTTTTCCCGCCCGCCGCTCATTTACCGGCGCGATAACAACAACGGTAACAATAATGGCGTTCAGGTCCACGCGCGGCCGAGGTTTACGACGGCCGACGAAATTCAGGCGCGGTGAAGGGAGGGGAGGGGAAGTGGGGGAGGTTTTCTTCCGCCGGTTTTCGCGCTCGTCAAAAACGTGTTGACCGGCGCGAACGGAATTGATTGTCGTTTCGAAAATCGAAACGAACGCGGCCGAACGGGGTACGGAAAACGCAACGTTACCGTATTGCTACGCGTGCGTTTATGACGCGTAACTCGACGCATCTCGCTGCGAGTTCCCCGGGGTATTTTTCGCACAGTTAATAAAGCCGGGGTGGTCCGTGCGCGTCCCGAGTGCGTCCCAACAGATCGATTTTTTAACGTAGCCCGGTTGCGTCCCGGTCGATTTAGAGTTGCCCGGCGTGCACCGCGAGCACGCGAACCGACTTGAATCTCAAAACCTTTGGGTTATTGTGTCATCAGCTATTGATCACAACCATTTGGGCTGGTCGAGTGTTACGAAACAGATACAGAACACACAGTATCTGATTTTTTTTTTGCCCATGAAAAATGGAATAGCTTTTACGTTGTTTTGCGAATTTTGAAAATCATAACACTAATTCAGTACCGTGTTGCGGGAAAAATTTTACGGTTTACACTCGTTCACCGGGATAAGTTATTACGCTTTTAGCCGCATTCCATAGTCTCGTTGAGTTTTACTATCGACATTGAAACGAAACGTTGTTTTCCTACTGATCAGTTTATCAGTTTTTAAACGAGTATAGATAAGCGCCTACCTAAGACTGTATCGATAAGACCGCGGACGCACTCGGGATGACTCCGTTTTATACGGGTACCGGTCCGGAACGTTTCCGCGAGGACAGTTTTCATTCGCCGATTACGTGCACGGAATTTTCAAATCTATTCTCCTACAGGCGCAGATAAATCGTGTAATCAGCTAGACGGGCGACCGGCGATCACTGATAACACGTTAAGTTTTAAATCTGCCAATTAGCTGGCGACTCTTACATTACGACGACGGAATTAATAAACTCTCGACAATTTCTCCGGCCGGACACGCGAAAAGACGAATGGAAAAGCAACCGCCCGAAAAATTTGATGATCTCGTGAAAGATGCGGGTACGTACAGCTCGGCCCGGGTCAGATACGCTTTAAGGACCAGACTAAACAGGATGCGAACCGACCGAGGCCGCTGTAGCCATGTAACCTGCGAACAAGAGATAACCCGGCGTGCGATCGTGGAGCCCAACTACAGACAATGTATCGCGCTGTTAGCCAAGAGAGAAAGTTCAGTGGCACCTTTCAAGAGTTACATGCGACACCAGACGAAGCTGTCTGATGCGATGGCCGAACAACCGGAACATTGATATAATATTATGACGACACGGGCACAGAACGACCATAACGTATTACCGCTTTAATTTCGTAAACTAGTCATAATTTATACTGTATTTGCAGCTGCATTAAGGTCGTACGAAAATAAAATTATACATTATGGTAGGTACTTGTTATGTCTGCGGGTAATACTCGGAACAATCACGGTCTCGGTCAACGCGGTAACAATGGTAAAAAAAAAAAAAAAAACAGACATATAAAAGTTATCGCGATAGTTATCCACAAACGAATGGATATGATAAAACCGGCGGCCTTCAAAAAAAAATAAAAAAATAGCGTTTTTCGGTGGCGTTAATGTCAACTGTGCCTGTACGTCTCCTCGCCGTAGTCGTTTAAATAAAAAAAAAAACATCTCGGAAAATCGAAAAATAATCTTCCCGAAATTCGCCGCAAGATTACGAAAAAAAAAAAAAAAAAATCTCATGTCATTTTTTTGATTGCAGCAAGATTTCTGGGCGGAAAAGTCGCTCGCGCAATATCATTACGGTACTCGCAAAACCAATACACCCGCGGCTATTATATGCTCAGAATCCCAAACGATATAATTTGCAGTTTACGCGATTCGCACAACGCCAAAACACTCGCGGAAAAAAACCATTTTAACGCAATATCATCCCGCCGTAGAAAATATGGACGAACGGTAACGTAGGTACGTCTCTCCGGCTCATTCCCCCATCCATTTAAAAAGTCGATTTACTGCAATAAAAAACGCCATACGGATTCCGCGGGTTCGGTCGTACAAGTAATTATACTAATTAGTAATTACGTGTTATACTAAATATTGAAATGGAAAAAAATAACCCGTCCGTTTCCAAATGGCGTAGGAGTGGTAGGTGGGGGGGGAGGGCTGGAGAGGCGTACGTTAAACGGTAAACAGAAATAACCACAAAATAGGAATTTCTCGAAAAACCGTCGACGTACGCGCTGCAAGGCTCCACCAGAAGTTCGCGTAGCAGTTTCGCGTAACAATTGTTTTTCGTCCGAGCAAATCCGTTCGATTAACCGCGGGGACCGAGCGCGGCCCGGACGCCGTGCGGCAGCCGCGGTTGCCCTTCGCTCGATTTTTAACGCGTATTTTTACGGACTTTTATCCATGTAGGACAACAAACGTTCGGCGGTTAAACGCGTACGATATTTTTTCGCTTGTGTTTAGTTTTTTTTTTTTCACTAATTAGTGTCATGCTCGTTTTCATAATATGCGTCACCGGATGGCGGGGCCGGCCGCCGCCGGCAAGGAAGGACACGTTATTATAATATCGGCGAAAATTATAATAGTAAAAAAAAAAAAACTTAGAAAAAAAAAAAAAAACAACGCGTGTAATACACCGAACCGGATAAATATCGCCGGTTTCCGTATATAATAACAATAATAGGAATAATAACACCTCTGTACGCCGGTCTCCTTGTCGAGACAATAACGTCGTCGTGACAATCGCCCCGGACAAGATAATAGTAATAAAACCGTGTTATCCGTAACAAAATACTTTTCGACACTGTCGCGTCGAGACGGGCACGGTTTTCAACACACGACACGAGTGACCGCGGTCATCGCGCGTGTCTGCGGCGTTTCTCAGCCTTGTTTTTCGTTCGCGTCGTTTCCGTCCGGTCCGGCGTATACGCGACAATAGACGAACGGGCCCTCGTCCGCACGTCTTACTGGCGCACGGACACTTTTCTCGCAGACAACCGAGACAACCCGCACCGTCCGCGGCGATAACCGAACGCCGATCGGTTGTACAAAAACTCAGAATCCCGTGACTTAACCGCCGCGGTCATTCCACTCGTTTCCCCTCTGCTCCGTCTATACCGGTCGTTTCGCCGGTTCCTCAACAAGTTCTGATAATTTTCTTTTCTATTTTCGTCGACCCGTGGGTCTATAGCTCCGCGGTTCTCCGTGTTTCGCATCGACTGCTCGTATTTTATTTCAGTTCCTGACATTTGTCGAATCCATATCGTCGTTTCTAAACCGTCCCGTTTAAGAACACTCCACGAAGTCGCCGTGCGGTTCACCCAAATACGCATTCAAACTTTTAGCGCCTCCGGGCGTTTCACCCGTGCAAAACACTAATTTTATTTCGACGAGCAAAACAAAAAAATCCATACGGGCGTATATTTTAGTAATGAGAAAAAAACGGTAATTCTGTCTCTTAACGCCCTCTTAAAACGTGACACCCATTGCCACCTCCCCCCCCCTAAAATACGTTCCTGCACTTCACTTCAGCCGTGTCATCCGCTTCTGCCGGGCGTCTCATGACACGTCCGACGATTTGCCGACACCTTGTGCGGATATGCTCTAACCGCTTCCACGCGAACGTACGTTTTCCGTTAACACGAGGACAACAAAGATGGAACGCGGATGAGAGTACCGGGAATATTAATTTCTATTTGCTGTACCTGTTCGTTATCGTTTTCCTCTCAGTCGCACTTGTCCGTGCGCTCCGGGCAACTCGTCTCGAAAGCTTCTGATATTTTCATTTCGGTATAGTTTGCGACCCACGTTTCACGTCCGTTATACTGTCGCTACGCGCCGAACGTGTAACGTTTAAACAAATGTTGTTTTCTCGGTCCTTTGAAGCGAAGACACGGAGACAATTTAGTCGAATCGAATGCAAATATACGTACGGTTGTGTAAACGATTCACTGGAGTTTATACACACGATATAACCCGTAACCCGCTGCATAGGCGTACTCTCTCGGTTTAAACAACGAAATTGTATTGGTTCGGCGATCATAATATCATCGTCGTATTATCTATTATCGTATTTATTCGACCGTTCGGCGTTTGGTACATTATCATTTCCCTTTCCTCCCTGCCCCCGCCCCCCCAAACCCCCCGCCGGTAAAAAGTGTATTTTTCGTTTTTGTTTACCGAAACCGACTTTCGCCCCGTGGATTTCTGACGGTATCCAAGAGACGATATTCCGGTCACCCCTGCGTATCACGGTTATCGTAATAATAATAATAATAATAATAATAATATCATAACGATATTGCGTTGCGATATTGTTTTCACGGGCCCCTGCGGGGTCAGACGCGGTGTTGCCGTGCAAACAAAACCGGACCGTATAATAATAATGCGTAATTTTTTTATTTTTTTTTTTTTTATTTTCGAATAAAATAATAACATTTACAAAACAAATACGGCGTAATTTCCGCGGGCGGAGTAGGAGGGGGGGGGGGTGCGGCCCGGGCTCTCGCGAACGCGAGGATTCACCTTTGACCCCGTCCGGACCCCGGGCGCACGCACGCACGCGGTCGACCGGACCGCGCGCATTGAAACGTCGTACGGCGCTCGCGTATTATTCAAATGTCCCCCCGGCCGGGACGGCGCACGCGAACCGTTTCGCGCCCCTGCCCGGCGAGCGCATCTGACGGCGCGGCGCGCACGGCACCGCGGTATTTACACGGGATACGCGCGCGTCGTCCGGCCGGTAATTATATTCACCGCGGACATTATTATTATTATTAATATCGTACGGCCGCGCGGTGGTTGTAACGATATCGCGTGCAAACGTGGCCCGCCGTCCGACGCGGCGACGCGGCGGCGGAGGACCCCGTCGACCTTTTCGCGATTGCCGGCCGCCCCGCGCCCCGAGACCCCGAAAAACGAGGGGGCGCCGATACGCGCGCGCACCGCGCGCGGTCTACTAAACCCGCGGTCGGGTGTACGGTGTCGTTATGAAACGGCGTTTCTCGCGACGCGGCACGGCAACACGCACGCAACGCTGATGACTTTCCCGTTTCGGCCAGTGCTCGGAGTGTCTTTTGTAATTTGATCGGGTGTCTATTATCTACGGTCGTGATAACTGCTCGTTTAATACAGTGTTTTCTGTTCTTTTTTTTTTTTTTTTCTTTTTACAGAACGCGGAAAGGTCCTGAGAATTCGAGGGCCATGCGCCGCGTGTACAGCCGGTATATCCGGTAGGCGGACGCCCGATCCGCACGGGGTCCGGACAAACACACCCGTAATGACCTCGCGTAAACAGTGCACTGATATCGAATGTGACCATGTCACCGGCCTAATGTAAACAACTGTTTTACCGGAAATCTCGTTCGGATTGATAAAACAGACACGAAAGATTCGAAAATGTTGGAGCTGAGCATGCCAATTGGCTGCTAAATAACGGCGTAAACATTTTATAACTGAATTGTACACGTGACACGGGTGTGGTCGGAGACACATGTCTCTGGGGCTCTGTTCTCACCCCCCCTATAAATTACGCTTTCTCGCTTTCTTCTTAAACGAAACGTTTGCAAATCGGCCGCCAAAGGATGGTGCGAGAAAAATTTAAAAATGTTCAAAGGGTGAAGTCAGGGACATCCGCCGTACTTTATCGAACCGTTCGTGTCGGCACCGGCAAAATGATTGCAATATTGACACCGAGTCCGCTACGTTAGCGTCAAAAGTTTTATAACGTTACGCGTGAACACGCGTGGGCGTCACTTTTTCAAAGGTACGCGCTAACGACTAGGCAGGCCGAACACATTTTCGGCAGCGCGATATATAATTTACCGTAGAGTTATTATAAAAAAAAAAAAAAAAGAAAAAAGTTGTTTACACCTACTGCAGTTTACGGCCATAATTATTACCGGCGCTTAAGACCGATTAAAAAAATAAAATAAAAATATTTTTCTCCGCGAAGAAAATTATTATAGTCTCGGTGCGTTTTAGGCTGCACGCATAAGCGTACCCTGCAACGCCCGAAACGATGCCCCTGCATGCAGTCAACGCGCCAAACACCGCAACGTCATAAAATCCTAATGGCATTGTAGTTTTATTTTCGATTTTAACCGCATTCGTTTAGCTCCAGAGCGTCGACGACGTTGTTCTAACAACAGTGCCCTGTAATTATCGTCGCGTAATAACGTAATAATCCGGTAAATTTTTATGTTATTTTCAACCGTCCGTAAGGTCGTGACACATATTAATACGGTCCGTTGAATGCCGTAATGAGGTTTTCAAATTATACATTGTGCTAATAGGATGTTAATACTCCGGAGACACCGCGTCGGCAAACGCTCACACGGAAATCGCCGACAATCCCGGGGCTACAAATGCGAGAGTTTCGGAATCGATCTATGAAAAAAAAAAAGAAAAAAGAAAAAAAGAAGTCATTTTTTCGTCTCCGCGAGTTTGACGGAATAAACGCATTTATAACGTGCATGTCGAACATCACACCGCGAGGAGAGGCGCGATAAATATTACAGGTACTGAGGTACGTATGTATGCAGAACTGCAGTATTGAAACAGCTGCCCTAGGATCAAGAGCCCGGACTAATACTACCGTAGGCCCTAGGCGCTAATATGCAAAAAAAAAACGTCTTAGGATAGTTGAGTCAAGATCAGCTACTGTTATACGCGATTTAATGTAAACCTGTAAACAATGTTAAAAAAAAATCACTAACGAAAAAACGATTATATTAGGAAAAACGTCCTGAAAAAATGTATGAATATAAAACGATTTTCTCGTTTTCCGTACGTTTTTCTCGGGTTTTTTACATTTGCCGGGAAAACTCTTGGAAAAACAAAAAAAAATTACCTCACTAAAGAATCTCCTTAGTCCGATTTTCTTTTAAAAAATCGGAACAAGATTTCTGGTAGAAAAGCTGTGCATAGATGAAAAAAAATAAAATAAACATCTTTGTAAAACCATTAATTTTTTTGCTTCACTCGAAATCTAAACTAAATAAACGGTTCGTTAAATTGTGTAATCCTGTTTTTTTTTTTATTTTTTTTTTTTTCGTTTAATTAAATAATATCTGTTATGTTGTGTCGAATTGTCGATTTATCGATTTTACGGCTATGATCTAATCGTCGTCGTATACATGTCGAGTTTGTCGTCAGCCGATTTGACGCACGCAAATACGGCAAAATGTTAAAGCGACCAACAATGGCCGTCGAATCTTACTACGGGTCAGAACGGCCGTCGAAATCTCCGAAATTGGCCTGTTGTCTAAAAAAAACCGGATGTATATTTTTTTTCATCTGTCAACAACTTTACGACCAGAAATCTTGCTCCGATTTACAAGTGTGGCATTTTTTCCGACTGGGAAGGTACGTTAAGGAGGTCATTTTTCGATTTACCGAATAAATAGGAAATACGCAGGATGTCCAGGGAAATGAATACGATACGAAACAAATATTATTAAAGAAAAAATGTTTGATGCGTACGCAATTGTTTTACCATAAAATGACATGTCGACAATATATTGTCGACAAAACACCGCTATAAACCGAACTCCGCTCTGAATCGTTTTTTCGTTAGCAATGGACCAATCGTCGCGTACAGACATACATCAATAAATTCCCGTGTATGCTCTACGTTACCCGGGCCATCAACGGCGGCCCCGTTATCCCGGCGCAACTTTAGCTCTTTCAAAGGTCTGTGTAGCGCACCCGACGGATTCACGCGCGGCTCTGCACGGCGATGCGTCATCGCGCGGTGGCCGAGCGATCCGAACAGAAGCGGCCGCTGTCGGTCACGGTCCGCCGACAATCGCTTTACGATGTTATATTTTTTAATATTTTTTATTTTTTTTTTTATTCCCATTATTAATTACCCCCGAGAAGTGCATTACGATAATGATAATAACAACACGGCGACGCGCACGCTGTCCGGTTACTACGCCACACTGCAATTTACCACCTCCCGGTATCGGTCGATTAAATTGTCCACGGTAAATTGCTCTCCGCGGACGATTATGCGGACGTCAGGCGACGGACCCGTCATTTCGATGGTGGTGTAATTATAACGAGTCAGCGCTATTATAGCCACCGGGCGGAGGCTAACCGAAAGGGTTAAGTTTCGGCTTTAATATTTTTTTTTTCTATTATTATTATTTATTTATTTTTTTTTTTTGATTGCAACGCGTGCGTGCGTTTACGCGCCGTAACATACTGTACCGGGTGTCCGACACGCGCGTCTACAATAATAATTTGTCCGTGATGAATATTCGGAACGCGTGCAGCCTACAGTAATAACAACGGTTGCGTATACGTAAGCGTATTTCCCGAGCGTATGTCACCGGCGCCGGTCTATCATTATATGCAAATATCTCTCGATTGGCGGGCGTACGATAACAATGCAATTACCGCGGCCATATGGGACGTTTAAGAATAATAATAATAATAATAACGTAACGTACGCGTGTTTGTAAAGTGTGTGCCTGTACAGCAGCGGCGAACGGTATCGAAAAAACGTCACGGTATTGTCGCGGTACGATCGGGTTTGCCGCCGTAAATAACTGGCCGAAAAAACGCCGCCGACCGGAAAATATTAATTTACAAAAAACGCGAACCTGTTCGGATGCCGTGCGGCGGTGTTGTAATAATACCATCTCGTGCGCGCGCGCGCGACCGGTGCACAAAAAACAACACGAATTCGACCAGATAATCCGATCTTATCGCGCATGCGATAGCCGATGTTTTATTGTAATTATGCCCGAGTATTAATTCGCGGATTAATATTAATACCGTCACGGTACGATATTTTACGCGGTCAGGGTGCGATCGGTACCTAGGCGCGTATAGTGTTTTTTTTTTTTTTATTGTTTTCGATTCGACGGCACCGGAACAACGTTTATGAGCGGAAAAAGCGAGTTACCAGCGAAAACTGTTTTATTCTTTTGCTATTGAAACAAGAAAAACATAAACGGAACAAAAAAAAAAAAAACACAAACATTCCGTTTAATTATAAAAACAACTCGGGCAAATCACTTTGTTGTAAAAAACAAAAAAAGAACTGATATTGCTCTGATGGGTATGCCACCGTTTGAGAAGGGAGCATATTATATAGAGTATATCTGTACCAACGCGACCATTATCAACGAAAAACGATTGTTCGTTTACATATTATGTTCGGTTATTATTGGTACATATTTTGAAATGCCGTAATTTGTACGGATTTTTTCAGACAATTATAGTCACACAAAAAACCAAATAATAATTTAAACAAAAAAACACGCTAATATGAGTACTATGTGAAATGTTCAGGTATCCACGATAGTTTTTAACTAAATTACAACGAAAAAACAAAATCGAGTAAAATGAAACCGTTATTACCGGGGTAAACCTTCTCGATTTCCCCCCCATTGTTAAGAAAACTATTTCTTTTATAATGATAAGAAATTGAACAAAGAGAGTTTTATACTCATATTTTTCGTGTGAATAAAATTCCATCGCTTCGTTTGGAAAATGGAAGAATCTGATAGTGGGTTTACAAAGCTACCTTAAAATACCCTACCCCTCCCCCCCCTCAACAACATGCGGTGTAGGTCATATCGAAATTAAACCGAAATGTTGTCATTTCAAACAGCTTATAAAAAACCGCATAAATTTTCGAGTTCGGAATTTCTTGACCCAGAGGGAGCTTAAAGTGACCGAACGAGCGGAAAAAAGACGTATGACAGACGCGGTGCGGCGCAATAGTCTCTATTTCGGGGGGGAAATTCGACAAAAACACGCGTCGTAGTAAAACCGACACGGCGGCGTTCGGAATCCATAACCACACATCGCGGTAAAACGTGCGGTTCGTTTTACGGTAGGATTAAGCCGACCGTGTGTCGGTTACGTTCTGCGCAACGCACGATGGCCGGTAGAACGGGTATCCGTTTATACGGTCCATCGGATGGCACAAGGTTCGCGAGCATTACCCTTGACGATCGCGCACACCTCGCTTTCCCCCGAGATGAAAACCAATACGCAAAGCGCAACTATTATCATTAGTATAAAACGGTTGGCGTGCATCTAACCGAAGTGTTTACCGCACACACGTAGCGTATCGCACGTAACCTCACACGAGCGGCCCTGGAAATCGGCGGCGGCGGCGGCGGCGGTGGCGGCGCAGTGGCGGTAGGGAGAAAAACCTAAACGTTCGTCCTTGCGAACCGCGTGGCTCGTGGATGTTTTCTCGCCGGGAATTTTGCAGCCAGAAAAACGGGTGTCGCAATCGATTCGTTTCGAACCAACGACCGGCCGCGTCGCGTTGGTCGGGGTAACGTCTGGGACACTTATAAGTAGAAAATCTGACACGCATCGTCAGTGTATGTGTCCGGTGTCGTTCGGGACGGTTAACGCGATTGCCATTGTTGTTGTTGTTGTTGTTATTATTACGTTCGCGTGTTACAAGCCGATCGTTAAACGGTTTTTCGAATTTTTATCAAATCGTATTTATTTGACTGCGTCGGGTTTTACCGCCAGTTCGTTTGGTCACAAGACGCATCCAGCGCTGTCGCGTCTCTACGGTGTCGACACGTCCTGCAGTGAAGTGCAATGCTGGTTCTGAGGTGCGCCGCCGTCATGGCCGCCATCGCGATGTGGCCGTTCATATCCGTGGCTTCCGTGTCCATAGCGGCCCGGCAAAAACGACAGTTGGAGAACACGTACCAGGGCCTGGGGGCCAACGTGGAAATACTGCCGGTCGGCGACGCCTCCGGGGTGAGTAGCTCGTACAGCATAGTGGAAACGTCCAAAGTGCCGAGAAAAGAGTACAACGCGTATAGATTGACGGGGGTATCGAGGAGCGCGCCAAGGGATTTGGAACCGGAACACACGGAATACCGGACGTATAACAAGCATCCGTCCAGAGAAGCCAGGCTAGAAGAACCCCAATTGAAATCGTTCAGGGACAGCCAGGTTGATGAACCCAAACATAAATCATACAGGGAAAGTCGGTTGGAAGAACCCAGACAGAAACCATCATACAGGGAGAGCCGGTTGGAAGAACCCAGACAGAAACCGTCATACAGGGAGAGCCGGCTGGAAGAACCCAAACAGAAATCGTCATTCAGGGAAAGTCGTCCGGAAGAAACCAAACAGAAACCGTTCAGGTTCCCCGAAGAAAAGCGACCCACCGGAAGATCGTCCGGTGAAACGGCAGACCGTGACGATGATTTTGACGGGGTTCTGGGGCCGGATCACAAGCGACCGGAGATGAAGCCGTCAAATCGGAGGAGATATAAACCGAAGAAGCCGAAAAAGGACGACGAAGAAGAAACTTTTGGGGAGACCAAACCGGCGCCGAGAAATATCAAAGAGATCGTAGAAGAACGGCCGGCCGAGAGCAAAATTTCCAGTGATCTGAATGACGAAGGCAGCCGGTACATCGGCTCTGGCGGTGGTTACGGCGGTGGAAGTGAGTATGACAAGGAAAAACATTACGACAAGGAACAGGGTCAGAAGTTTTTGGAAGGTCATAAATCCGAAGAAGGTGAAAAAGCGGAAAAGGCATACAAGAAGGAAGAAGCCTACGACAAGGGCGAGAAGGAGGACTTTGGCAGTGACGAGAAACATACGCAAGTACAAGAAAAAGCGGGCGAGAAGAAGGGCCACGTGGATCAGGCGCAACACTTCGGCGAGGCGTACCATGGTAACCACGGCGAAAAGGGCATATCAGTGATTAAGAAGGGTGGTCACAAAAAGGGCAAAAAGACGTCGGGCTTCCACAAGGTCCACCACAAGGACGAATACAAGAAAGACGAGGTGTTCTACGACGAATCGCACGACGGCGGCGAGCACGAGGAACACAAACACGAACAGGAGAAACACGCCAAGGAGAAGGGTGGTAGCGAGAAGAAGGGGCATAGTGACACGGGTTACCACGAGAACCACGGTACCAAGAAGGCGGAGAGCGACCACGGCAAGAAGTACGAACAGGCCAAGGGTCACAAATCCGAAGCCGGCGAACACGCTCATCACGGTCAGCATTCCGAGTTCGCCAAAAAGGGCGGCGTCAAGGAAGGCGAGAAGTACGGGCACTCGGACGCGGGCGGCGGCGGTTACTTCGAAAAAGGCGGATACTTCTAAATTGCGGACCCGACTGTGCGATGCGACATTGTGAAGCCCTATTTCCGTAACGTCGCTGCGTATTAGAGCAACAAAACGTTTTATTTATCGTCCATTACACTTTTTTTTTTTTTTTTTACAGAAATAATATTATTTATAATAATTTTATAACGTGTATAATATATGTGTTATATATTTTGATTCGTTTCTATCCGCACTTGTTGTATTTACTATATTATTATAATATTATAATAGTAATATGTTTAAGGTTTTTTTCATACTTTTTCTTTTTTTTTTTTTTAAGTGTTATGACATGTGTGACATAATATAAAGATATTGTAATGTTTTTATTATTTAAATTATAAAAAAAAAATGTGTTTGATGGTATCAATTGAAAATAATATCGTTTTTTTTTTTTTTTTGGTTTTTTTCATTCAAAACATAGATTATCCGCGAGCAATAATCCTGTCAAAACAATAGTTATTAAAGTACGGTTTCAAATATTTAGATTTCTGATAAAACGGAGAAGCTGTTGGTTTTACACAGATTTGCCACGCCCCCCCCCCCAAAATACGATTTCTCCCTGGATTCGCTTCAAATTCGATGAGTTGGTTTCGGAATCAAAATTGAATTGTTTAGCTGTAAGTACTGCAGTGTAGGTGTATATTATCATGTAAGACGTAGGTAATTAAATTTTACCATCGTTTTTCAAAAACAATTTCCAAGACGGCTCGCTGTATTTCTATACTGTTTTAGATTCTGAGTATAACGAAGTGGTTATTGGGTTTATGAAGATGAGTATTTTCTTTTAAAATATTTTTACGGTTAGTAAACATGCTCCGATTTGTCATAAGTTGTACCGTAATAGATGCTGAATCTTCCAATAATTTTTCGATAAAACCGATTTTTATGATTAACAAAATACACCGATTCGTTCGCGCAGTATTCACATCAATTTCCATCAATTCATTCCTAGACACGCTATTGTTTTTGTTAATTTCACGGTTACCTAAGGAGACAATCACTGCTAATAATATGATACTCCGATCGGAATCGTTTTTTCCGTTTGCAATGATTTATCGTCATAAACTAAATCGTCCCGCGTATACAACGCCTTATTTTCGACTAACCACACAACCGCCTCCTAGTGGACCACACTGACTTACCGCGGTATATCGATCAGTATCAATAACGTTGTAAACGCGCGCACTACTTTATGAGATTATACAAATTAAAAATAGTCGATTTCGGAACAATCCGTACACGTAATGACGGAATCGACTACGCGTACAGTGCATAATAATAATATTTTTGCCCGCGGAACGTTTATACTCCAATGAAAGCGCGAACAATACACGGGAATAATATATAGTAGGTGTATAGCTATTAAATTCGTCCGATCGGAGAACTGTTATTGCGAGTACAAAAATAATGACAATAATGGGGAAAAAAAAAAAAATACAAATAAATACTCGTTTCTAGAGAGCCGACGAGCGGTCCGCTGCGCCTCGTGTGAACTCGTCACCTCGAGCCGACTCGCGCCGATGACGTTTACGACGCGGACTCGGGTATAATTTATAACGCGCGTGTATTATTATTATTATTGTTGCGCGTTTGGTTAAAAACGGTTTTTCGGGGCGAAAAACGAGAGAAAAAAAAAAAAAAAGCCGAAATAAATAAAATAATAAACATTATATCGACAAAGGGGGGGGGGAGTCCATTGTGAGCGCGAGGAGGGTCAATTCGATCGCAATCGCCGGGCTACCCGGGGCTTTTGTGCGCGCCGATTTATTGGACGGCCTCGTTATTTCGCGGTCACGCCGCGGCACAATGCGGACGCGGATCGTCCAAACGTTTGTCGCGTACGACGTACGGCCGGAAACGCCTATTTTTTTTTTTTTTTTTTTTTTTTTTTTTTTTTTGTATTT
>CABPRJ010000962.1:1096150-1113462 GCA_902439185.1 Cinara cedri | reverse complement strand
TTTTTTTTTTTTTTTTTTTTTTTCCCCCGCCTCAAATTGACCGACGGAATCGTCGCGGTTATGCGGCGGGACGATGGGCCCCCGGGATCCCGCGGCGACACAATGAGCCCTTTCGGCTGACGTTTTAGAAATCGTTTCCGACAATCATATCGACGAAACGCCTGCGCGATGATAATAAATTTCGAAAACCCGCCGCCCGTATATTATACCTATAACTCGCCGTTCTGTTTCGACGGTATGCCCGCGATAATTTATCATATAGTCTTTTCCGAGTTAAAAAAAAAAAAATGCGGGTTGCCGTTCGAAAATCAAAAAGTCGATACACGCGCGTTCATTGGCACGGTACGCCGGATGATCCGTTTAGATGACGGATACACGCCTCATCATTGTCTAGGAAAGTAATGACTTTTTTCGAATTTGTTTTCGCGCGAAAATTTATGAAACAAGCAGCTGTAAAATATTGCACCGCCATTATTTTCCGTCACCTTTATTTTTGGCTGTGAAACGGATTGATTTTCGAATCGCCGCCAACATTATCAATTCTATACAAATAGATGTGTTAAAATAAATGTTGACGTTGACATTTTCTCAAATTCCGTATACCCGCTGACGAGATAATCTGACACTCCTAAGTTTGGATACGGAGTAAGTAGTGGTACGTCGTACGGACGGTGGCCGTACGGCAGTCGTTTCACACGCGAAAAAAAGGCGAGACATCAAACGGTGTACAATGTTCAACAATTTAGAGTTGCTATTGTTTCTGAAATTGTTAAAACAAATTTTAACAAAAACCCATACTTTCCGATATAATGAGTGTACCCACTGGAATGGATCGCCCGTAATGGTATTAACGGATCAATGAGGATATTTGAACACATTGTAAACATGATATTATTAATACCGCCGATTTGTGATAAAAGTGTCGTCGTGTTTGCTACGTTAGTATAAAATATTATACTGTATTATCAGGGACGGTTAAACGGGACGATGAGGGAGACGTGTTATTCATTATCTAATTTTTTCGAAATACTTATAATACTGTATATTATAGCAATAATAAAAAACCAAAAAAAAAAAAAAATGTAAATAATAACGGTTCACAATAGTAATCCTCATATCCCTCTTCCCCATGACACAATACGGGATAATCTCATGTTTTCGTTCAGTAGAACCCAATGGTGTGCCGTCAGTTTTAACATTGGAATGATTATCGGCCTTGGGAATATTATCTGTACGTCCATTTTCTACTCAAAATTTTAATTTTCAAACGAGACACGAACGTGTGGATATCCATCTGAGCAATCCGTAGAAAATTGTAACATTTTTGAATCGATGGTCTTGGTGTTTGATAATAGGCCGTTAGAATATTAAAAATTAAAACCAGCGGTGAGCTGATATGATTTTTTCCCGATCCACCAGGTATTTATTCCGATATTTGGTGCCGATATAAAACCGATCCCCGACCCTATATATAACCGAAAGCCGTTATTTGTTATTGAGATATTAACCGATTTATCGGCCGAGAATCCGATATCTTACGATTTTTGTTTTTTACTCCAGAGACATCTGTTTTTTTTTTTTTGTTTTTTTGTGGTAAACATCGGTTTTGAAATTGAAAAAAAAAAAAAAAACCCCGACGCCAATCGAGCCGAACAGCACAAATGCCGACAACCACATGCGATTATTTAAAGTACACGCGTACATTTTCGATTCGGCAGGATTGCCGGTTTCCCCGCCTCGAAAACGAACGATAACTCCGGAACACGTATTGCCGTGTTACTATACAGTATTACGGTAACGCAATCGCGGTACCGCGGTCGTGTTATACGACTGTTTCAGAACGATCGAACACAACATTCGTGTTTCGACGTGTGATGTTGCTTGTAAATTAATTTTCGCGTTAAAAAAAAAAATCTCGAAAAATAATCCACTATAATTTTCCGGCTCGTCTCGTCCGTCGCTGACACACGCTCGCACAAACACGCACGCACACGCACACACACACACACACACATACACACACACACGCGCGCGCAAACACAAACACACACACGCGTCACGATATTATAATGGGATATAATACTATATATGTATACGTATACGCGTCGTATATTATTATTATGATTATGATTATGTACTACCGTCGTACACGTCGTTAGAACACGTTTCGATTGTGATAACAGGCATAGGCTGCGGTGCCCGGGCCGACGGCGAATACCCGATACCCGCCGTGTCTCCTTTGTGTCTGCCACGGAGCGTACGCGTTTTTTATTATTATTATTTTTTATTATTTTTTTTTTTTTTTTTTTTTTTTTTTTTACGGGTCACGTCGGCCGCGAAGAACCACGTGGGTGCTCGGTGCACGTGCAACCTGTGGACGCGTATAATATCACGGCCCCCGCCTCCTCCCCCCCCGCCCCCGCCGACAAGTACGTGTACGAGCGAGCGTGTGCGCGTGTGTGTGTGCGTAAAATACGGATAACAATAATAATAGTCGTAGAGTATAGACCACGATAATATTATTACACTCGGTCGAGCGGGACCGAGAGTCGTCGTCTCGAGCACATAGTAATATAGTAATTCGATATTATACCGAGCGATCCGCGTGATAACGAAACGACGGAGCCCACTCCAGAGATAATCATCGGTCTCTGAAAAGGTCCTCGTCGATAAAAAAAAGACAAAAAATAAATAAATGAAAAATACGCCCTGGCGACCGAACACAAAAGAGTAAAGACGCACCGAAAAATACCGTCTGTAAAACGGTGGCTTTTTGTCGATGAACGATTTGTTTAGATTTCGACTCCGAATGGTTTTACTGATGATTTTACTATGATGCGTGTGTTTTTTTTTCTGTCCGACGATTAATTTTCCACTGGAAATCTCGCTTCGAACAACAAACGACGAGTTAGCTTTTTCGTAGCATTTCGAATCCAGCCGGTGCGTTGAGGAGGACAATTTCCAATTTTCCGAGTAGTTTTCGAAATAATTGAGAAAATGTTCGTAGTTCGGTTCGTATGTTCGTGGATTTCTAAAATGTTCACGGAATACCTATATTAGTATTCTGTAAACGCAGTGAAATTTTCACGAAATTCTGGAGTCGTGAGAGTTGTTTATATAGGCATTTGATGTTTTCGAGGTTTTTTTAGTTTTTATAGGGAAAAAATTATTTCCACCAGAAATGCTTGAAAAATTGAAAACTAGTTTCATCATAACTAAGTTTTAAAAAAAAAATTGAACCTGTGTTTGTTTTTCATAAACGTTTTAAGTTTAAATTTTAACGGATTTCATGTATACATTGCGGTATTTCAACACGTGAATAACCGAACTCCGCTCAGAATCGTATTTCAACGATCCATCATTGCTTATACAGATATTAATTAAATAAATTTATGTACCCAACTGTTTTATCAACTTCCCACCCGCAACAGCGGCTCACCCGTCAGCAGTATTAGCTCTTTTTTTTCTGACTTGCGGTTATACGATTGCAGTAGGGCGGCGGACAAGTATAGCCATGGTGCGTGTGGATTTATCTGACACCTCGGCTTTCGTCTGGAAATCGTGTAATAACGTGTTATTAGTTTAACAATTGTTTTTTTTTTTTTTTTATTATTATTGTTGTTGCGTACAGTCCAATCGCGTAAGATCAATACTGTTATTAATATTGGTATACAAATACACCGGCGACGAGATCGCGCGCAAAGACGTGATTTACCGTACAAACATTACGTGATTCCGAAATATAATACACCGTGGATATTCCACTCTCCTTGGGTATCGATTTTAACACTCCGATTTTCGTATTGATTATGTTTGTTCGGCTCGTATAAGACACTATAACGGCCCCGACGACGACAGCGTTCGACTCGTTCGATTAAATAAATTAATATTGTATAATATTATGTTGTTACACGAACTAATCATAAAATTTCGTCTCGGGAAAAGACCGTAATGATAATGTACAACGTTCACACATATAATATCATACCCGTCGCGGTTTCCCCTCGTTGCCTATTCGTGTACTATTGGCGCGAACGCGTCTTCGTAAAACATTAGGAAATTCTTAATTGTGTACTCAACGTTTAAAATTGTACGGAAATCTAACTCGACACCGTGAGAACCGTTTTTTCGCGAAATGAAAACAAAATCAAATAATTTATTTACGCATCTTATCTGAGAGGCGATTTTCTTCGAGTGTGCATCCAGAAATTTTGAATGCGGTAACGCGTAAAAGGTTTCACGACAAAGTTTTGTAATAGGCTCATAGCCAGTCTAAGGGCCCCAGTGTGGTTGATAGCATTTCAGAAGAGATTCGGGGGGCATGGTCTCTTCGCCCCCACCCCCATCGAATTCGCGCTCTATTTCTTCTGACATTTTTCGCAAGATTAGGGGGTGGACGTCTTTATTACTAAGTATCTTATCTAAACATTATTAATCACGTAGGTATTTTGGCTTAAATACGTTATTATTAATATATAAAGATATTACATAAAAAATATATATAAATTATGTTATAAAGAGTTAAAATTTGACTACAATTTTGCTACTTCCTGAACGTCAATTGAAAAGAAAATTTGAATAAATCTTTAACATAAATGCAAATAGAGCCAACTATTTAAGGGTGTCGAACTAAAATCAATTCATGTGTCTACTGATATTCAGAATACAGAAACCTAGGATAAATAACACGAGTGGAGAACCTATTTTTTCAATTTTTGCAAGTATCATTTATTTATAATAATTAATTAACATCCGCAAGGGGTAAATGTGCAGTTTCTCAACACTGACATTACACTAATCAATACACATGAATGCAATTTAATACCACGAGAATAATAAATTTAATATATACGATCTCAACGTGGTAATTGAGTAAAAATTAAAATCAAAATTAGCTAGTTCGTTCCATGACTTAGGCAAGCGGCACGTCGGACTATATATTATTGGCTACCTAATTTCCGGAGCTAAACGGAAGCTGAAACGTAGATTTAATTCTGGAATCAAAGGCAGGGGTTTTAATATCAATTTCGGATAACATTACTCGGGACAATCTATTGCCCCGTTTCGTACACGAAAATAACGTCCGAAGATTTCCGACGAGTGGCTAACGACACTAGACCGATTTGCTGGTTAACAATATCAGAGGCAGACACAACTATGTATATATCTATAGAAATCGATCAGAACGTAACAAATAACGTAATATTTATTTTAAATCAGCTATGTCTGCTGTCCTAGTATTACAAACTCGTTACAAAAACTGTCCGTTTGACGAACGGACTTCGCGCCTATACAGACTCGCATGTGTCGCGATATTAAGCCCTCTGACGTAGGTACTGTACAAGTACACATCTGGCGGCCCGACTCAGACGATCTCCGGAGGGGTTGTTTTCGTAGTAAACGACACGTTTTCGTATAGGGTTTCGTCTGGGAGATATTTTTTCTTCCGTCGTTTTTCCACCTCGCCCCGCGATATAATCGCGATTATTATAATATAATATTACTGTTACTTTACAATTATTTATTTATTTATTTATTTTTTTTCATTATTGCATTTTAAAACGGGTCGCCGTTTGTCGCGCCTCTTTCTCGAAGCAGCTAGCGCGAGGAAATTGTATGTCACCGCGGTGTACGGTTTTATTTCGCTATCGATATTCGCCTTTACTGCGGGTGCGCGACAGGTAACGTGATTCAAGCAATTTTCCATAGTAATATTACAGTTTCATAATATCGTATACACTGTTATACTGTACTTGGTGGGGGGGGGGCAGGGGAAACACTATGCGAATAATTATGTGTTAAAATCCGGTTAATATCTTTCGGCGCTGCATAATAAAAACAACAATAATATAAGGTTGCCTATACCTACGATAATCCGTCCCGAACAAAAACCGCATGGTTACAAAACACAGGAAGTGTGTGAAAAACGCGTGAAAACCTTCGTAGCACACTGCGGCCGGTTACACGCGTCATCCGAACGGGTTAGTAATAATAGTTCGGTGTGAAAATTCATATTAAACCGCGAAATCGGAAACGTGTTATTATAACGTATCGTTCGCGAAGAAATAACAATATTATAACACAATATAATATATTATCGGATACGTATTATAGAAACTGTTCTGGAATAATGTATTATTGCGCATGTGCATTAGCTGCAGGTCACAGTCCCTCGTTTGCCGCGATTGGATTATTCTACACCGCCGTGCGGTGAAAAACGGCGATTTTCCGACGTCTAGGCGGAAGTAAAAAAATACCCCATAATGTTCATATTTGACTTTTTCGCATGTTTATTATTCGGAAAATTGAAAAATGATAGGAACTGTCATTTTTTTTTTCTTTTTAAAACAACTATTTAGAAACATACACAAAGTGATTTATAGCGATTTTTTTTTTTTCAATCATTCTAGAATCGTTTACGTTTATACTCATGTTGAGGATACGAGTAATGAGCATACAATTTGAGTTTTTAAAAAGCTCTTCCCGCTATTTTTAAAACAGATTCGAGATGAGACTAATTTTCCAAAAATTGTGTTTTGCATATCGGATGAACCTAACCGTATATGAATTATAGCAGTTTGAAATTTAATCCTGACGAGTATTGAGAGGTAACTTAATATTTTTTTTTTATATCCGTTATTAGACGATGAATTTTTTTTTTTATGCTGGGTGTTGATATGCAAAAATGCAAACTTTAATACCCATTTAAAAAATTGAATATAGTATTAAAATAAAGCTTAAAAACGATTTCATAATAACTAAGAAAAAAAAAAAACAGATATAAAATTTGTATAAAATCCTCCGAAATCATTTATAAACTACGATAGATGTATCATCCTGTATTTATTAGTATCTATTCGTTTACGGACGAATTTTTAACACGCAAATATAAACCGATAACACTGTTGTGTCGACTCGGAGGAGGAATAAATAAAGATACCGAAGACGTGAATCAGGAATACCGAAGTTCGGAACATCAGAAAATATTGGAGCGCATAGCATTTATTTATTTTTTTTTCAGATTTATTGTACTCGCTATCGATAAGAAAATTATCGTACGTTATTGAAATGATAAGTGGTGTGTATTACATTACGTGTCTTCGGGTCGTCGGTTTCTACGGGCTAACGTTACGGTTTTTTTTTTTTTTTTTTGTATTTATTTGTTATACCGGAATCAAATTGTTAGAGGTATGTGCGTCGTGAACAGAAAAATATCGATTAATGTTTATTAACGAAATCCCAACGCGGTTAATCCGAACGACGACGACGTGCTCTTAATTATGTCAACGAGATCGCTATCCGCGCAAAAGAGAAAACTATACACTTACGCCCATCTCATCATCGACCTGTATAGGACGTGCAGTTGATAAAATCGTTTTATTCGAAACTTTTATGTAGGTATAAATACACATTACACATTTAAACCGGAACTTCGTTTTCAGCCCGTTATCCGAAATTTCCGGTCGTCGTCTACATAATATACGGTCATAATAAAAAAAAAAAAAAGAAAAAAAAAAGCGTAATGGTATCTTACTACGGTGTATTCAGACAAAAATATTAACAGTTTCTGTTACAATTGAGTCGAGAAACAACTTTTCTACTCGCTCCAATCAAAAACTTTACAACGATTTTCTTGTAGCATTAACATTTTTTTTCGGTGCATTAATAAGATTAGGTTTTTAAATTTTTCTGTCGGTTGATAATTGGGAATTTCCGAGAAAGATCTTTTAGAAATACGGACGTATAAGACGGCGAAAATGGTTTCATTATTTAAAATTGGTATTGGATTTGATTTTCTACGAAAAATCTTGCACCGAATAATTCCTATTGTAGCGTTTTTTTTTTTTTTTATAAAAGTAAATTGTGTCTTTTTTAGCGGATAAACAGGCCGTTTTTTGATTTTGATTTTGTAGTTTTCATTGTAATTGGAAATTTTAATTGGGAAAAACTGGTGAAAAACCGTAGGAAAAACAGAAATGTTTACGGAAATAAACTTACGATTTTGTTGTTTGTTTTAACACGGTTACAATTGACCGTAATTATACCTGATATGGCGTGGTACAATTTTCAAAACATTCGGCCGGTTTTTGAGTTTTAGTCATTTGGCATTTTCGAATATTTTTAGTTTAGATTTGGTACTATGCAGGACCAGGACAAGTCATCCGTAGACTCTAGGTCTGGTGTTATGAACCTTTTCGTGTAAATGAGCCATTAAACATGGTTTTAAAAGAACCGCAATGGTTAAGATAAAAAAAAAAAAAAACGTACCATCATACAAAAACGACTAGTATATTTTACTAAGAAATTCATTGGGAATTCATTGGTAGGCATTAAAAACATAATAATATGTGTTAATTTTTGATACATTTCCCAGAAAGCCACAGAGTGCATGTTAATGAACCTCAGGTTCCCGACCACTGCCCTAGGCGCTGATTGGTAAACTTGAATTTTGTATTACAGGTAGGTTGGTATTTTTGAAAACGATTTTTATCGAGTTTATGCTGTACTGGGCATTGAGCAGGGGCGTATATAGGATTTTCTTGAGGAGGGGGATATAAAATTTTTTTTTGTGTTGATGCAACCTTTTGTTAGTTACTCCATGTAAGGCTAGGTAACAATAAAAACAATAATATTGATTATAATTTTACTCTGTTTTATTAATTTATAAAATAAATTCTAGTTTTCTGTTTTTTAAGCACAACTCATCAATTACTTCATCTGTTGTAATTTCGACTTCTCTGTGACAAGAAATCATAGCCAACCCATTAAGTCTAGTCTATAATAACAAAACACATAAATTTTTAAACAGTTAGTATAAATATTTTTATTGAAAATTGAAAGATATAATTACAAACTATTTACCTCTTTCACACTATTCCTGAGGTAAGACTTTATTCTTTTTAAACAAGAGAATGAACGCTCAGGAGTAACTGTTGACACTGGAAGGGTGCAGAAGATTTTTAAAAGCATGTTTATATTTGGATAGAACTCTTCATCACAAATCTCATATGAATCTGTGCGTGCTTTTTTATTCGTTGTAAAATATGATAATAAATTATTACTACTTGGTTTTTTTGATGCCATTGAAATATAACTTTTTNTATATAACAGTATAATAGCAGTGAGCTATCTTTATTCTTTATTAGGTACTAGCGGGTTTTACCCGGCTTCTCCCGAATATGGTCCTATTTTAATTTCTTTATTAGGTACTAGCGGGTTTTACCCGGCTTCTCCCGAATATGGTCCTATTTTAATTTCTTCTCCCGAATATGGTCCTATTTTAATTTTGTTATTAGGTACTAGCGGGTTTTACCCGGCTTCTCCCGAATATGGTCCTATTTTAATTTTGTTATTAGGTACTAGCGGGTTTTACCCGGCTTCTCCCGAATATGGTCCTATTTTAATTTTGTTGTTCGAATATGGTCCTATTTTAATTTTGTTGTTATTACTAGCGGGTTTTACCCGGCTTCTCCCGAATATGGTCCTATTTTAATTTTGTTGTTATTATTATTTTAATTTTGTTGTTATTATTGGGTAATATCATTCGCAGCCCACAGGATGACAAAATTATAAATAGCATCAATACTGCAGCCATGTAGCCATGTTTATACCTAAATTAAAAAAAAGTGCAAGGGAGGGGATCTATCCCCTATATCCCCACCCCATAAATACGTCACCGGCATTGAGCGTATAGTGTACCGTTTCAATTACTAATTATTATTGATGTATAAAAAATGTTGTTATAACATAAGGCACTGTAATCGACAATCGCAATAATAACAAATTCCTTATCGCATAACGCAGCGCGTGCGTCGTCCAAAACGTTCGTGTAAAGATCGCTAAATTTCAATAGCAAATTCTAAATAGAATAGTTTTTTTTTTTTCGTTTTAGTCCTCCAGACCGTTTGTTTCTCGGAGACTCTGGGCCCAGTGCCTATGTATATAGTTCCTAATGGTTAATACGGCCCCGGTATTGTACAGACAAAATTATTTCGGCCGAATTCTCGAACATTTAACACGGGGTTGATTTCAAGTTGCACTTATAGTAGTAACAAATTCCGACGGTAATCGTGTAAACATTTCAAAACCGTGTACAACCAAATCGACGCTAATAATCGTGTTTCATCGGCAATGATATAAACTTAATAACTCTGCCTACACCTTGTCAACTTCCCACCGACAACGGTGGCACACCCATCAGCAGTCTTGGTTTTGTTGTGTGTGTGTGTGTGTGTGTGTACCGAACGCACGCACGTTGACCTCGTAACGCGTGATTTTTTATTATTTTTTTTCTGCATTTCGTTCCGACTCGTTTTTGCGATAAACCAAAATTAATACGAATACGCGCGTATAAATATCGCGGCACCACGACGACAATAATTTTATTATGCATAATTTCAACGCTTCGAACTCGATTAGGTACCCGCGGCGGCCGCAATGCCGATTTCCGGCCGGAAAAATGTATTATTACTGTTTCAATAATGATTTATTTTTTTTTTAGCGTTTTAACGCTGGAATGGAATGAATATTATAACGTCGTAATGCACCCGTGTACCCGTGTGCAGCGCCGTTAAAGAAAGGGAAATCTGGAAACGGAATATTACAATAGTATTGTAAGCCGGACGTTATCGTGACATTATATTTTGTTCGATGCGCGCCTGCAGTACAATAAACCGTCGGCTTCGGGGCAAAACTTCGTAATGGTCGATTCCGTACAATTTTACAGGAGAAACGAAATACTTGTGGCAGTACGTCATATTGTATTAAACAAAATAAAATAATAATAACAATAAAGAAAATATCGATTTTTTTTACTTACGAGAATTATGCCTTCTCCCCCTCCCCCCTCCCGAACCGACGGGCACGAATCGCGATGATTGCGCCCAAATATAATAATATTTACGATATAATAAATAAAAAAAAAAAAAAAAAAAACTACACGTGAAAAAACACCTATTCACGAGTACACGTCACTATATACTTTATTTTTATAGTGTTACGACCGTAAAAACTAATGGAAATCGCCCACGCGCCCGATAACAGACGATAAAGGATCACACAATATTATTATTATCGTCTTCGCACGGGAAGGGTCTGTGTAATAACGCATAGAGGGTGTACGTGATGACGGTGAGTTTTTTTTTTATTTTTCAGTACTCCATTTGTACGATATGGTCATTTTCTCCCGTATAAATTACGGGGTGATCAATCCTCGGTAAGACAATTATTATTATCCCGGAAACTATTAACTTTTCTCGGAATTTTTTTTTTTTTGTTGTGTGTGTGGCAATTTATTAAACAAGCGGTTCTACAGTGTTACAATACCGTTATTTGTTATCGTTCCTATTTTCGGGACAGAAACTCACTTTTGAATTTCAATTAGCAATAAATTATAGTTAAAAATTCCATAAATATACGAAGTTTTAATTAAATTACGTTTCGGCTTCTACATTTGGAATTTTCGTCGGCCCGTTGACGAGACGTTCCACTTTTGAGTTTGAGTAATAAGGGACGAAAAGTGAAATATCACGTAATAACGTTGACCGGAATCAAAAATGTTAACACTCAACGCTATAAAATGTATTTAAAGTAAAACTTTTTCTATTTATGGAATTTTCAATGCACGGTGCTGTTTGAAAATCAAAAGTGTTTACTGGTTTCACTCACAAAAACGAGGGTAACATATTATAACGGTACGGGGACATATTTGCAGACTTACTTGTTTTTAAAACTATCACAAAACAATTCCGAAAAAAAATAAATATTTTCCGAGATGTTTCCGGGTATGCAAGGTGTGCGCCCTACTTTACTATTCGAGATAATAAGGAAAACCTAACCAGGTTCTTTAGATTAAAAAAAAATTGAAAGATTCAAAATAAGATTGTCATTGGCAACAATTTTTATTTACTTTTTGTTATTGTTAAGTTTTTATTATTTTAAATCGTTTTATTTTTAAAAATCATTGTTGCCATAGAAACGAACATTGTTGTGAACAATATAACCATAATATGACAAAGCAATACTATCAACTGAACTACACTCAGAATCGTTCTTTCTTTAGCAATGGTTTATCGTTGCCTACAAATATATATTAGATTCCCGTCTGTATCCTACCTTTCCAGCTTCCCACATACAACAGTGGCTGCACCCACGTGTGAAATATGTCCGTCCTTTTATTATGAATTTTAAGATCAAATTTTGGCAAAAATCGTAAAAATTACGGCATTTCAAAACATGTATAACGGAACTTCAGTCAGAATAGTATTTCGTTAGCAATGGTTCATTGTTGCTTATAGATAGAAATTAAATAACTGAATGCATTTTACATATCAAACTTTTCACCCACGCCCATCTCTTGCATATCAACGGTTTTTGGTATAATTTATTTAGTGTGAAATTTTTATTTTCGGGAGAGAAAAAAATAGAAAGAAAAATTTAATGAAAAATAAAAAAAAACGTGTACAAATAATATTGAATTATTTTAATAAAAAGAAGACAAAAAAAAAAGAGAGTTGCCAACGGCACGTAGTGTTCCCAAGCGGTCACCCATCCAAGTACTAACTACGCCCGACGTTGCTTAACTTCAGTGATCGGACGAGAACTGGTGTATTCAACGTGGTATGGTCGTTGGCGATAGACCGTGTCGTTATGGAGATATTTAAACATCCATGTTTTTAAAAACGTTTTTTTTTTTTTTTTTTTTTCAATTACGGCATTTAAAAATGTCTTGAAAAGGTAAATACCATAAACCGGACTTCGCCCGGAATCGCATTACGTTGGCGATAGTTTATCGTTGCGTATACGGCCGTAAATTAAATAACAGCCCGACTTCGTGTGCCCTAACTTTCCGACCAGCCACCTACAAGACGACGTCACCCGTGCACCAGCAGTATGTTAAGCAGTAAATTCAATAATATACCTACACATGCGAGTATGTCAATTGGCTGTACACAATTTACGAACGACACACAAACAACGCCAATGCAGCCGTTTAGTCTTAACTAACTTAGTTTACTATTGTAAACGGGCGTTTAATATTACGATAGATAGATAATAAGTAGACTACAGACGACGGACCGGTCTGTATAGACTGGTCGGGGACTAATTCGGAGCGATTTATTTATCGCGAATCAGCAATTTTCTCGGAGGATTTTAGGTGAAATTTATTTCTGTTTTTTTTTTTTTTTTTTTAATTTTTTTTTCAAGATATCGGTTTATTTTTCGAAAAAATAATACCGGACCTCGCTGGGTACACTCGTGTGTAGGCCCGGTCGTTATTATATTAACGCGTGCGCAATTATAGAAATGGCAACGTACGCGCACAGTGCTTTGAGAATTATCAATTACATAACATAAAGAAATTTATGTTAACTGAACGTGGAAAATCATCGTGCACAAACTTGAAAAACGGCGAAGTTTGAATATAAATCATTGGTAAAAAAAAAAAAAAAAAAAATATATATTTATAAAAATAGTCAGAACACAACAGTACAGGCATTTTTATAATAATAAATCATTGTTGAATTAGCGTTAAAGAATCCATTTCGTAATGTCTATTTTAAATCTATGTAACGGTAATGTGTGTAGGTGCTTCGGCATTAAGTTTAGAACATCCGTACCGATAAATTCATAAAGTTTTTGGCACTCGGTACATTACAATTTTCATATAGTTGCTTATGATGTTTTACCTTTACTTCATAAGTTGTAAATCGGTATATTTCACACTATTGATTTTCAAAAAAGGAAAGCCCTTTCGAATACACCACACGAATAGAAGATGTTTTTCGAAAAATGTTGATACGCACAATACGACTATAACCCCGGGTTTATCGCTTATGACTTATACGAGTTATAAACATATTACAACGGGATTGTCCCGTCGTCCCGACGAAAGTTATACGGGACGCGTTTCGTCCCTTTTTTTTTTAGTAAGTATGTCCCGTATAATATTCCCGTTTTTCCACTTACCGTTCATGTATAATTTTAAATTTATTTGACGTCTTTACGACGTTTATGGCGTTTATGACATTCTTCAATAAAATCTACTTTTACAGGCAGTCGTCGCGATTTTGACCATTTCTAGCGGGTACACAATATAATACAATTTAGCGATGACTTTGATAACGATTGTTTCATCGAGTTTTGAAATATTTTATTAAAAGACAATAGATCATACTCGACGGAATTAGTCCATCATCACAAAAGTACATAAAAAAGCAGAAGAATAAATTGATCAACAGCCATTATGAAAGTAAAACTGTCCGTGTGTATACATATTTTATTTTTAGCTATTCAAAAATCTTTATATAGTTTGCATTTATGTTGTTTTTATAACAGTATTACAGTTAGGTTTACTTGTTGTACATTATACTCACACCGTGTTTAATTTATTTATTCTTAGCGTTCCGTTTCTATTTTCACGGTCGCCCCGACGCACAACAGCTATTACGGTTTAATGTTTAGACCAGATGAGTAGGTAGAGGAGTTATCAGTTTATCGTCTAAAAATAGATGTTTGGTTCGTACCCTTTGCCGTACTCCTCCGGTCTAGACTTGCGTGTCGTTTAACGAATGTTGTTCACTTGTTCCGCGCCGGGGGCGACAATCGCGGGAAAATCGGTTGACCGAACGCGACGTCGTAATGCGTTGCCGGCGGTGTTTTCGCAGAGGCTGTAATTCCTGTTCGTTCACATTATCGTAACGCGTCTACCGTTTATAGAACACGCTACGGAAACTCATAAAAACAACGCGTTTCGATCGTTTTTCAATCCGAAACGCCGATGCGACGAGATTACATTAACAATAAAATAGCGTTACGATAGCGTTCTGTAGTCGAGTCAATACACTTCGAAAAAAAAAAACAGACAGAAAACCGCGGATCTGTTAAAACCTACGTTAAACCATAATTTATAAAATAAAAAAAACCGATAGGTGACATCGTGCACTTTATTTAAAAATCTGAGGAGGGCTTAGAACAGTTTCAAAAATAACAGGTAATCGTTAATTACAGGTAAGAACAAAAAAAACATTGTCGAAAACTGGTAACCGGTGTTCTCGTTGTAAGAAGCGTAACCGTTTATCGGTTATCGGTTTCCTTCGAAAAAATCATAATAAAGTAATCGCCCAATAATCGGTTTTCAACGGTTTCCGAGCTGTTTGGACTTTTATACGGCGATCAAATGGGTTCTCCCTGTTCCCGCGGAAAAGTCTCGCCTTAAAGGTGAAAATAATTTTAAAAACGAAATTTAATATAATTGAATTACAATTAATTAATAATAATATAAATAGCACAGCTATGCTTTACCTGCTGTAAATTACAGACTGACGTATTCCATCATTTCTATATTCGTTTGTGTGTAGACATCGAGGGGCGCTCACGCCAAAATCTACGCGGGGTCCATCAGATTTCACGTAACAGTCAAATTTTCGATGAAACACTTATTTTTTCAAAAAACGCCACTTCAGTGAACACTACTATATGGAATCATATATTCTAAAACGATACGACGCCGTTGTTTTTTTCATCCTTATTTTTGCGGTGAACACCCTACAAGCGTCATTTGAATATCGTTCCGCTATTCTCCATTGAAAAATGATATAACTCGTCAACGGCCTGACAGAAATTACGAAATTTCAACCCCGAAACGTATTCAAACCAAAATTTCGTCTGTTTATGAAACTTTTCGATATAGATTTTTATTTGAAAATCGACGGTGGACAGATGAATGAAACGTAGTTTACAATATACGATTGCAAAAAGCCCGTACACGAGTCATTTTTGTTTTTTTTTGTTTTTAATAAATACAAGTATATCGTCGAAAATTTGATCGTAACGTGAAACTTGGACGGTACGTGTTGTGCGTACGGACAAACGATATTACCTAGACCGTTTCGCGTCCTTCCTACTGTTCTTCCGATCCCCACGAACTCGAGCCTCGGCTATGCGCGCGCCGCACGGAACGTCACGCGTACAGCGGAAGCGCCATAGCTCGCGCGCGTTTCCGGACCCGGTATATTATCGGCGACAATACAAAATACAACGTCGGTAGTACGGATAAAAAAAAAAAAAATTAAAAATTAAAAAAAAAAAAAAAAACAATAATAAAAAAACCGTCCTCTCCGCGATCGCGTGTTTCGCTCGTGACGTTTACACCGCGCCTAACCGTACGCGCGGGTGCCGCTGCCCCGCGCCCGAACGTATAAATCTTATCTCTCGTTATAATAATAATACGCTTTATATTTATGTATATATATATACTGTGTACGCGTACACATTACGCGAACGCGCGCGTGTAAAATAATAATAATAATAATATGTAAATCGACGTTTTAAAAAGTACGTGATGCGTGCGAAGACTCGCGTACTGTCCGGTAGAAAAAAAAAAAAAAAAAAACCGCACACATACGCCGCGCGCAACAGCAACGATATTATAATATTATTGTAATACGGCACGCCGAGTTGTGCGCGCACCTGCCGCTCGGCACGATACTTTGCGGTTTGGCCGGTCCGGTGCGGGGAAAAAAAAAAACACAAAAAAACCCGTAAAGGCGCGTCACACGCTCCGCGTATCGTCCGTCTATAGAACATGATGTATAACGCGTGTATGTACAGCGTGCGTACGATACAGTGCGCGGTGCCCGTGTACGTGCGCGGGACGAATATTAACGAAAAAAACCGCGGTCCGGCCGCGTTACACGCGATAGGTAATGAAGAAAAAAAAATAAATAAATAAATAATATGTATATAGAAGAAACATAGCCCCCTCCCTGCAGCCCCCCGAGAAAATAATCGGAAACCCGATAGTGCGCACACGAAAATCGTAATCGATTACGCCCCCGCCGCCGGACCATATTACGATTGTTGTTATTATAATACGGGCGGCGGTCGAATTTGTTATTAGTATATTTTTTTTTTTTTATTCTCCCGCGACGCGCGCCGAACAAACGTTTCGGTTACGTTTCGCGTGTCACGAACCCCGGTTACCGCGGACGCGGTAATCGTGGTAATCGGCTACGGCGGTATAACACGGCGGACCGGCTCTTCTCGCTGGACCTACCCCCGCGTTCCGATAACAATTACGTCGTTATTGCCTACCGTCCGGACGCGTAAAACGCGCGGGCCGCGTCCGTTCTTGCGGTCTGCCCGGGGGCTACCCGATTACACTCGTACACGCCACTAAATTATATACCGCGGCGCCGCCGCCGTGTACCCCGGTCCGGGCCGCTGTTTGTTTTCGAAAATAATGGTAAACGTTATTGTCGTTTTCGAACCGTTCGGGCTCTCTCCCGCCACCACCACCACCCCCTCCCGCC